>CM018040.1:11278761-11408958 GCA_008638375.1 Nyssa sinensis
GTAAGAGACCTAGACTTTTGACCCATGGTAGCCTCAAAATTAACAAAATGGAAACCGTGAGTGTTATTTGTCAAACGGCAAACAACTTTTTTATGCCAGAAAATACTTTGCGGGAGACTTTAACACCAAATTCGGAAAAATTGCAACCAAACAATAACAGTTGAAGCAATAAAAAAAAAGGGTTGGAATAAATTAGAGAATATAGAGTTTTGGATATGCTCATCTATTTTCGTGTCATTCGGATCACAGTTTGATATTTGTTGCACTTGAAACTTTCATTATTGACTAATAAATTTATAGCTGCAACTCGGTGACCAAATTCAAGTTGAGTTATGTCCAAATTCAGTTCAAGCTCTAAAATAGTTAAAATTCAGCTCAAGCTCTAAAATAATTAATTCGAATTTGGCCTTGAACTCAACCCAAACAACCTAATCCGAGCCCGATTTAAATTAAAATTTATTAGTATCAAATTTAACCTAAGTCCGATTATTAATTATAATTTTTAGATTTTATTCACAATTTCTCCAATAAATTACTTTCTTTTTTCCTATTTTGATTATACACTAATAGTTCTAATAATTTTTCTCAATTTCTCCTTTTATAAGAAGCCAAAAAATATTAAAATAATTCATTCAATATAATTTAATTTTTAAAAAAATTAAAGATCAACAAATTTTTGAAATTATAAAATTATAAATACTAATGCTTTTAAGGAATTTCTACTAATTTAATAGTAGATAACTAAACTATACAAAATATTAATTTAGGACTTGAGTTTTTAAAATTTCAACCCAAATCCAACCCAAAAATTAGATTAGGCTTAAATTTTGTTGTCCAAATCCATCTTAAGAACTAAAAATTTCAGGCTGGACTCATATTAGCCTGTCCAACTCTTGTCCCTAGATTCATATCAAATTTATTGATAATTGGAGTTTATCTAAATATTTTAATTTACTTGGTTTTGACGTTTCAATGATGTTATTGTTAAATTATCACAAACTCCCACCAACTTAGCTAGTATTTTAAGAAAAATTAATCATTGGTCATGTTGTAATTACTCAATGAGTGTTAGACACATTAGTTAAATATGTGAGACATAACTTGATGTGTCAAATATTTATTGATTCGAATACAATGCATCCGAGATTAATGAATCGTGTTTTAGAATTGTTCTTATTAACTTGTGAAATATATAAAACAGAAGAAATTAAATTAGAAGAATAGCTTAATTAAATGTTAAAAAATTTTATTTTTTGGACACAAAGTTTTTTAATCCTCCCCAATTGTCTCTCAACATCTAACAATTGCGGACATTATAATACTACTACAATACCCCAATAGGTGATGCCATGATACATCTCCTCCATCATTTAAATTCTACAAATTAAAGCTAAAACCATGAAGACTAATAGTATCGATAGAAAAATCGGTGTTTGAAATCGGCCTAAACTAAAATTTTAAAACGCTACTAGAAAGTTGGCAGAAGTCACATATATTCAATTTCATTATTTTTGGAGAAAAATACTAAAGGGCATTTTTATCCAATAAAAAATGATGAATTTGATTGGTAATTAAGTTTGAATTTGGATTTGTTGATAATTTTATTATTTTTTATGAATCTAAAGTTGAACGGTCTTATAAAAAAATCAAACTATTCAAGTTCGACTCACGATTAAAAACTTATTCAAGATCGATTCGAAATATTGATAAATTAACTTAAACACAATTTAAAATTTAGTTATTTTATAAAATCAAATTTGGACAATCAATTGTTTAACTTCCCCTCCCCCCCTCCCCCACAAAAAAAAACACATCAACCATCCTATTCAGTGCATTACTTACTCATGCTTCATTACTACAACATAAGGAGCAATTATTTAAGGATCGAATTAGAGCTGTCAATGGATCGGATCTCGATCTGAACCGATCTATTAAGTCCGGATATGGTTTTAGAAATAGTGATCTATGACCCGATCCGATTCGAATCCGATTATCCCAAATATAAACGGACCAGATATGATATACGCTAATTCGATCCGTTTATAATCCGATCTGATCCGTTTATATATATATATATATATATATATATATATATATATATATATATTAATTTTAAACGGATCGGATCGGATCGGATTAACAGATCGGATATCCGATTATTAACATATTCGGAGACGGATTAACATTTGTCTTATCCGTCGAATTAACATATCGGATTGGAACGGATTAAATCGAATTTCATATTAAACTGATTCGATCCGAATCCGATTTATTTACTGCCATAAATCAAACCATAATCCTAACATTAAAATTATAATAAGGTTTATAATTTATCTGATCGTGATGGCTGATCCATTCAATAATTTACAACGCATAAGATGAGTCGTTATCAGAGACTCTACGCCAACTCGGACATTGTTTTCATACAGCTTTAGCTTTGAGTACGGCCCTGAATCCAGGATGGCCGATGGGAACTCCTTTAATTAGCGCCGACATGAACATTGAATGTGTCTGTTTTTTCAAAACCAAGCGTACATCATTCGGAATAAATCAAAATTAATCCCTACTTGTCAAAAGTGGGTAGATTTTTTCCTTTTTGAAGACAAATAACTCTTTCATATCACAAGGTCAAATAACACTTTCATATGATTATGATTGAGTTGAGTTATAAACTATTTCATACAAAAATGTCTCCATTATTTGAGTTAAACTGCACTTACGTTAATTAAAAATTGCAATTCTTTTTAAAAGAAAAATAACACGGCATAAAAGACGAAGATTTCTTACAATTTTGTATTTAAGGATAAAATAATTTATTGTGTATAATTGAGTAAAAATAAGGGAGTATTCGGGATATCTGAAATAAAATACAAAAAAAGTGTTATAAAAAAAAATCATGATATATTAAAATGCAACAAGTGAAATAAGTGATTAAAAATGTTACTACAATTTAATACATATGACATATGTCAAATTTTAATATTCATAATTCAGAATTTTTTTATGCTAATTACCATTAGATTTTTTTTTTCAATAAAACACACTAATAAAATATCCGAATAAAAGAAAACATGAAAATACAAACACTATTAATAAAAGATTCACTAATAATTGTTAGAAGTATATTAGGACTCTCCTATATGTTATTGTGATATTAGGGTTAAGGTTAGCCGCCACAGTTTAAATGGTAGTAGGATTAGGGTTTTATAGTTTACTCTCCTATATAAGGAGCTCTTTTGTATAGTTTAATATGAATTCAATATAATACAATATAGTCCTTTGAGTTTTCTCTTCTCTTTGTCTTCTCTCTTTTGTTTCTTTTATGTTATTCCACCAAAGCTAACATGGTATCAAAGTCTCTCCTCCCTTGGTTTAATGTCTCTCCGTTCTGCTTCAGCCCGTTTTTTTTTGGTTCGTTATCCACGAGGATACAGGATGGATTTGCTGGATCTCCTCTGATACAGGATTTCCAATCTGATTCTCTCTCTGCTCTTTGCTCTCTGCTTTCTGTATCCACGAAGAACGGAAAACCAGAACCTCTCCCTTCTCCTCTGTGTCCACAAAGAAGTATCCACGGAACTAGACTCATTCGCTCTCCTTCAGCTACCGATTCTCGATCTGCTTCACTTTCCATTTGGGTATCGATCTCTTTCACTCTCCGTCTATATCTTCAGTCTTGAGCTCCGATCAGCCTTAGCTGCGTCCATTCAGCAATTTGCCAGACTCGATTTCTGTGAGTACTCGGAGGTAGCTGCTGCTGTATAGAATGCATTGGACACAGAGACTTTGTTTTGTTGAGATTTAGGAGCACCGCCTCTTCCGTTCTGCTCCTTTTCCGCCTTTTCCTCAAGCAGCGCCGCCTCTGTTTTGCTTCTATTTTGCTTCTTTGCTGTTTCTTCCGTACTGCTCTGCTTCTTTTCTCTATCTGCCGCTGCTCTGCTTCTTTTCTCTCTGTCCCAACACCGCTTCTCCCGTCTTTTGCCGCTTTTCTTGCTTCTGTTCAGCGCCACTTTTCTTTTTCTTTTTTTTTTTCTTTTTTCTTTCTTCTACTTGTTGCACCGCTTCTCTCTTCAGAAAAATTAAAGGCAGCTCTCTTAGTAACACCCAACACAGACTCTCTCCATCCCTGTCTCTCTCCTCCTCTGTTTCTCTCTCTCCCCCCTGATTATCTCCATCTCTATTTCTTGTCTCTGTTGTGTCTGCGATCTCGGCTGAACGGTCCACAATGAATGGACTATCTGATCTCTGTTTTCTGAGGTTTTCGCTCCTGACACCTTCAAATCTGCTTCATCCACGCTTCTGTTTTTCTATTCAGCCTTATGCGCCTTTTTCTTTTCTCTTTTCTCTGCTTTCCGCCCACAACTTCTGGTTCTTTTCTCTCTGGTTTTGTCTTTCTTTGCCTATCTGCTGTGCCGATTCCTCTGCTTTAGCCGTTCTCCCTTTTTTTTCTGTTTCAGCAAGCTGCCTCTTTTCTGTTTGCTTTCCTCTGCTGCTTCCTTTCCCTGTTTCTGTTCAATGTAGTGCCGCTTCTGTCTATTTTTCTTCTTCTCTCTGCGCCGCTCTGCCCTACTCCTTTTTCCTCTGTCTTTCTTGCTCTGATTTTTGATTTCTTATTTCTTTGGTGGACTGATGTTGCTTTATAGATTTGATTTCTGATTACTCCCCAGCCATTGATTCTTTTCTGTTTTCTCCTCTACCTGCGCTCTTTTTTGTTTTCTCTTCTGCCTCTGTGCCGCTTCTTCTCTTTTTGTTTTCTTCCCCTGCTTCAGCCGCCGATTGTTCGGTTTAATTTTTCTGTTCCATCTTTCCCTCTGATTCTTTTGGAGCTCTCTGGTTCTGCCTTCGCAAGCAACGGTTCCGTCTCAGTCACAGCTACAACCGCAGCCCCACATTCGGTCCCACCGTTTCAACCAGCCACACCACTGGTTCTATCTCAGCCGCAACTCTGGTTCTGTCTCAGCCACCATGTCCACTTGAGTCACATATCCATTTCAGTGACATCTGGATTTTGTTTGCAAACTCAAGTTGGTTTAACTCCCACCTTGAGTTTGAGAGGGGGTGTTAGAAGTATATTAGGACTCTCCTATATATTATTGTGATATTAGGGTTAGGGTTAGCTGCCACAGTTTAAATGATAGTAGGATTAGGGTTTTATAGTTTGCTCTCCTATATAAGGAGCTCTTTTGTATAGTTTAATATGAATTCAATATAATACAATGTAGTCCTTTGGGTTTTTTCTTCTCTCTTTTGTTTCTTTTATGTTATTCCACCAAATCTAACAATAATATCGATATTAAATAATGGTCCACAGCATGAATAAAATAACGAGAGATGAAGGATAAGATTATTAATCTAATCACTATTAATAAAAGTGAAAGTTAATTCATTCTTATCTAATTCATGAAATAAACATAACATATAGTATAAATGATAGCCGCCAGCACTAACGTTTTATTTCAAATAAGAAATCTCATCATCCCACCTAATAGTTTTCTTCTCAAAAACACATCTATTTCTTATATTCCACAACCTCCAACATATAGCCAAAGGACTTAATTTCCATAGGGCCATTTCATTATTTCTAATACTCACCCAATGCCACCACATAAAAGCCTGTTTAATAGATTTTGGAACCACCCATCTAAAACCTCCCCATTCCAAACATGAAGACCAAAATTGAAATTGGAATTAAATCTTCCCAACCTTTACTTCTCTTAACAATATAAGATTACAGCCTTTAGAGTTGCGTGACAAGAAGCACTCTCACTCACTTCTCTGTCTTTCCCCATTTACTACATAATGTATATATAGACAATACATACAACCGCCCATGTGTGTGTCTGTGACACGCACATGGGTTGCAGTTGACACCCCCAACTGCTAGGGTTGTCAGAATCAACAACACACAGCCACTTGTCTTGGCAGTTGACACCCCCAACTGCTAGGGCTTTGTCTAAAGCCGTTGAATGACTGCCACATATGAACAGACAGTTTTGTCTTAATGCTGAAGAAGATCCAAGCCTAATGATTACGCCAACACAACAAGCAGTTACCCCTTGTCTGCCCATAGACATTCTTCTCTTGTGCCAAACATTCAACTGCTGCCACCTATGCTATCCGGACTAATGCCACCCCAGTCACTCAAGGGTGAGCTGTAAGCACTCAACTAGCTCATCACTACACGCATAACCTTTCAGTCACACACCATATGGTCATCAAGCTTTTTTTCCAGCCCGCAATGCCTACCCATGCCTATTCGTCTAACCGTGCTAAAAAGTAGTACGCTCGAGAGGCCAAGATAACTCTTAGCGTCCTCTAGGTCTCTGCAATCTAGTTTTCAGAGCTGGATCTTGCAAGGGTGCACTGTCCCTACAGTGACGCCCTCGTTATCTCACTCAAAATTATCAATTTTGAGATCAGAAGAGTCTTGGTGGATACGAGGAGTTCTGCCAATGTACTATTTTATGAGCCTCTCAAGCATATGAAGCTTAACTTTAGTAACATCAAGACCACCACTACAATAATGGCAGAATTCGATGAAAACCAAAGCACCCCACTAGGCAAGATTGACCTACCAACAACAGCGAAAGAAGGGGACAAATAGAAGACCTTGATCTCAGAATACATGATTCTAGATTCCAAATCCCCTTACAACGTCATCATTGGGAGACCTTGGCTTTACCAAATGAGAGCGGTCACCTCGACCTTCTATCAGTGCTAGAAGTATGTGCACAACAACATTGTCTACTCTATCAGAGGCTGCCAGCCAGCTACCCGAGAATGCCACACTTTTGCACTAAGGGAGAAGGCCCCTAAATAGTAATCACAGCATCCTCATGAAGGCGGGAGTCCAACCCTTTCCCACCTTCATGAGACGGAGGGGTGCCTCTCCAAAATTGATGAACCACTAAGCCCTAGGGGAAGGGATAGCAGGGCTAAACCAATGGAAGATCCAACCAAAGTGCTTGTCAATCCTGAAGGAGGGGGACAATACTTGTAGATCGGTTCAGACTTGTCCCCTTCCGAACAGAAGGAGATGATGGAGTTTTTGATGAACAACCTCTTAGTATTCGCTTGGGAAACCAAAGATATGGAAGGGATAGACCCTAACCTTATCTCCCACAAACTAAAGACTGATCCTGACCACCCTCCTATAAGACAAAAAAGGGGGACGTTTGTTCCAGAATGCCACAAGATCTTTAACAAAGAAGTGCAAAGATTGTTAGATGCCAAAATGGTATAGGGAAGTGTTTTACCCAGAATGGCTCGCCAATACCATTCTTGTCAAGAAGAAAAATGACAAGTGAAGGGTTTGCATCGACTACACGGACCTCAATAAAGCCTGTCCCAAAGATAGCTTCCCCCTTCCGAGGATTGATCAGCTAGTTGATACGACAGTAGGGCACGAACTCATGAGCTTCATGGACATCTACTCTGGATATAACCAGATCCAGATGTACCCTCCAGACCAAGAAAAGACATCCTTCATATCCGAACGAGGTCTTTGTTGTTATAAAATGATGCCATTTGATTTGAAAAATGTTGAGGCTACATATCAACGTCTGGTAAACAAGATGTTCAACCCTCTGATCGGTGACACAATTGAATCAATATCTAGCATCCCCCAAACTCCTCTCAAAGCCAGTCCAAGGAGAAAAATTGCTCCTCTATCTTGCAGTTTCAGAAAATGTCGTCATCTCTGCACTAATCAGGCAGGAGAAAGGAATTCAAAAACCTATTTTCTATATAAACAAAGCACTCATGCATGCAGAGACAAGGTATTTTAAAAATTAACAAATTGGCTTTCGCTTTGGTAATCTCTGCTCGGAAGCTTAGGCCCTACTTTCAGGCGCATCCTATTGAGATCCCGACCGCTTATCCACTAAAGACAGTACTATGAAAACCTGAAATCTCAGGGCGACTAATTAAGTAGTTTGTGGATTTGGGAGAATTTAATATATCGTATGTACCACGGACCTCCATCAAAGGGCAAGCACCGGCGAATTTTGTTGCTGAATTCATTCCAGCACTACACAATGAAGCATAGCTTGATAAGAGCCCAACTGTATGGCAGTTCTACACCGACGGATCATCCACGGACAGAGGTTCTAGAGTTGGCATGGTGCTTCAATCCCCTGATGGGTTCATAGTAGAAAAGGTGATCAGCTTGGATTTAAAGCCTCCAATAATGAAGCTGAGTATGAAGCCCTCATCCTCGAGATAAAATTGGCTCTGAAATATGAAGCCCAAAATCTCGAAGCATTCTTCGACTCCCAACTTATGCTAAGCCAAGTTTCGAGAGAGTTTTCCACCAAAGATGAGAGAATGATCTAATACCTAGAACTAGTAGGATTATTGAAGCGTTCCTTCCATAAGTTCACCATTCGAAATATCGAGAGAGGTCAGAACTCTAAGGCCGATGCACTAGAAAACATGGCCTCCCATCTCAAACCAGAAGGAGATTCAACTTTAAGGATCTCTCATCAAATGAAGCCAAGCATCGAAGAGGTACAATCCTCCCAGGTTTCAAAGCAAACCCAAAACTGGATGACTCTCATCTTCCAATATATAGAAGAAGGATTGCTCTAAGAGGACAAAAACTAGGCCCAAAGGATTCAAATCAGGGTAGCTCGGTACTTAATCTTGAATGAGAAGCTCTATTGAAGATCCTACACGCAACCCCTGTTGCGATGCCTATCTCTAGAGGAATCTCAATACGTACTGGCAGAAATACACGAACGAATCTGCGGCAACCATAATGGTGGCATAACCATAGCCTACCGAGCCCTAACCTAGGGTTACTATTAGCCCAACATGCTAAAACAAGCCAAAGAATATATCCAGAAGTGCGACAAGTGCCAATGATTCGTTCCATATCAACACCAGCCCCACCAAGAGCTAGTCCCTATCGCTAACCCATGGCCCTTCACTCAGTGGGGGATGGAAATTGTGGGATGAAAATTGTGGGACCATTACCAAAGGCCACTCCAAATAGAATGTATCTACTTGTTGCCATTGATTACTGCTCTAAGCAGACGGAAGCCGAGCCTCTAACTCATATCATAGAAGTGAAAGTAAAGAGTTTAACGTGGAGGTAAAGAGTTTCATATGGAGGAACATAGTCTGTAGGTTCGGCATACCTCACGTCATCATTATAGACAATGGTACGTAGTTTGCTGGCAAAAGTTTCGAGAAATTTTTCAAAAACCTACATATCAGTCATCATTTCTCTTCGCCGGGGCACCCCCAAACAAATGGGCAAGCCAAAGTCACCAACCGCACAATTCTTAATGCCATAAAGAAAAGGTTGGAAGAGGCCAAGGGAAGATGGGTTGAAGAACTCCTTGGTGTGCTCTGGGCTTACCGAACTACCAGAAGAATACCAACTGCAGAGACGCCGTTTTCACTTGCATATGGTTCAGAAGCAGTGATTCCTGTCAAAATTGGCATGCCAACCTTTAGAACGGATGCTTTTGACCAAGAAGCCAATAACTAGCAGCTTGTAGAAAACCTGGACCTACTTGAAGAAAGGCAAGATCAAGCCAGGATCAAGATTGAAACATACCAGCGTAAGCTGGCCAATAGCTCCAAACAAGGGATAAGGCCCTTCAGTTTCTAGCTCGGAGATCTCGTTTTAAAAAGAGTATTCCCTAACACCAAGGATCCCACCATGGGAAAGCTCTCACCCAACTAGGAAGGCCTATTAGGGTAACCAAGATCGTCAGGCTTACTACATACTGGTTGGAGGATATAACCGGAAAGCCTGTACCGAGGCCCTGAAATATAGAACACTTACTAAAATACTATCAATAAAGATTCTTTTTTTTTTTTTTATTTCCAAAGTATTCTCATCTCAATCTACAAACCCCTAAAAACCTTGTAGCCAATGCAAGAGTTACAAGTCTGGTCCATCTCAATGTACAGACCCCTAAAAACCTTACAGCCAATGCAAGAGTTACAGGTCTGGTCCATCTCAATGTACAGACCCCTAAAAACCTTGCCACTAATGCAAGAGTTACAAGTCTGGTCCATCTCAATGTACGGACCCTTAAAAATCTTGCAGCCAATGCAAGAGTTATAGGTCTGGTCCATCTCAATGTACGGACCCTTAAAAATCTTGCAGCCAATGCAAGAGTTACAGGTCTGGTCCATCTCAATATATAAACCCCTAAAAACCTTGCCGCCAATGCAAAAGTTATAGGTCTGGTCCATCTCAATGTACAGACTCCTAAAAACCTTGCAGCTAATACAAGAGTTACAGGTATGGTCCATCTCAATGTACAGATCCCTAAAAATCTTGCAGTTAATGAAAGAGTTACAAGTCTGGTCCATGTCGATGTATAGACCCCTAAAAACCTTGCCGCTAATACAAGAGTTACAGGTCTGGTCCATCTCAATGTATAGACCCTTAAAAACCTTGTAGCCAATACAAGAGTTACAAGTCTGGTCCATCTCAATGTACACACCCCTAAAAACCTTTCCGCCAATACAAGAGTTACAAGTCTGGTCCATCTCAATGTACAGACCCCTAAAACCCTTGCATCCAATACAAGAGTTACAGGTCTGGTCCACCTCAATGTACAGACCCCTAAAAACCTTGCTGCCAATGCAAGAGTTACAGGTTTGGTCCATCTCAATATACAGACCCCTAAAATCCTTGCCGCTAATGCAAAAGTTACAAGTCTGGTCTATCTCAATGTATAGACCCCTAAAAACCTTGTAGCCAATACAAGAATTACAAATCTGGTCCATCTCAATGTACAGACCCCTAAAAACCTTGCAGCTGATGTACAGAACCCTAAAAAGCTTGCCGCGAATGCAAGTGTTACAGGTATCTCAATATAAAAACCCTTAAAAACCTTATAGCCAATTTAAGAGTTACAGGTCTGGTCCATCTCAATGTACAGACCCCTAAAAACCTTGCAGCCATTGCAAAAGTTATAAGTCTGGTTTGCATTCAATGATCTCTAAAAAGGGTCTTGTATCCATTACAAGCACTGAAGGTTTGGTCCATCTTTTAAGGAGGACTATCAAAATACTAAAGGCGTTGATTACTCGATATGAATTCAATTACTAAGGATTATCACCAGTTTTTATTACAAAAGGTTGGATCAGTTGCTGCGCCTTAAGGTCAGTACTTAATTACAAGTCTTTTTGCTCGGAAGTCAGTTATCAATCCGTGCTTGATTGAATTACGAGTTAAGGGAGATCCAAAGCCTGAAACCTGATCTATTTTTCTGAAGATTCTTACTTGGTTTAATTACAAGTTTTAAAGATAGAGGGCCTAAAGTTTTATTATAGAGCAGTGATGGTCTGAAACAAAGACTCGTTTAAAGTGCTAAAATTTATTGAAAGCTTGAAAGCTCGGTATACCAAAACAATCCACACATTGACATCCACAAGTGCACAAGTTTTGGAGGTTCAATCAACAAATAAAGCTTTAAGGTAAAGAGGACAGAATACACAAGTTCTGAAAAAGTCAATTTCATTGGTAATTCACCCAAAAACTTGGGAAGATTACAAAGAAGAAAAGTAAAATACAAAAGATCCTAGTCTACTACTGGTTCGGCTACCTTAGAAGCATCAAGAATAAGGGAGAGTTTACTATGTCAAGATCACTCTCTTCTTCCTCTTCGTCATTTTCTTCAAACTCAGAACGCTGCATCCATGTCAACTTAAGAAGGTGCTTCTATCGAGGGAAGATCGGGTGGTGCTACCTCATCATCATCGTTCCCCACCTCGGTCTCACCAAGAGGGACTTCAACATCATCAATCCCAATCAATTTAAGGTCGAGGTACTTTGTGAGGAGCTTGTCTCTGAAGGTATTGTACCCATACTCGATCAACTTTCCACCCTTCTCGTTGACTTCAACATTTATCTCTACTTCGGTCTGTGCCTTGGTAGATTCGACTGTATCTTGGATCTTCTGGATGGAGGTGGACTAAAATCTTCAAACCTCTTTTGGAGGTCTTCGAACTTCTGAGCAAGGGAGTCCCGTTCAGACTCTAGGATGGAGTATGAGTTCGCAGCCTCCTTCAGCTTCACCTCAGCAGTAGAGGCAGTGGACTGGGCTGTCCCCAACTACAGCCTAGCCTCATCCAGTTCAGATTAGAGGTTATCAATTAACTCCAAATCTGTTTAGGACTCCACAATGGCAACAAGGCCATGCATAGTCTGAAAAGAAAAAAGCAAATAGGTTAGAATAAGTAAAGCTTCATAACGTAAAGGAAAATAAGAGAGAGAAAAGAGTTAGGGAGCTCAGAAATTACCCTTAACTAGAAGGTCAACAGGTCCTTGGCGATCTTCTCTGCCTTCAGACCTTTACATTTGCTTGAGTCTAAAGCCCAAGACTCATCAAAAGCCTTCTTCGTGGCTAAGTAACCGGAATCATTAGGCATCATAGCAACAACAGCGGTGGCCTTCCCCTTCCCCCTTCGTTTGGTCGGTACTTCAAGGGTAGGGAAAGAGCAGGCACAAGAGCAGAAGGCTCCCTCACATCCTCAGTCGGAGTCTGGTTTAGGGAGTTGGAGAGAAGCCTTATCCTCTTCACTTGAAGAGGAGGGTCGGTAGGGGGGAGGTCTCTCCCACAGTCTTCTTCTTCTTCCTTGTTGCCCAGTTGGACATCAGGGATTTCTTCAGGTTGTTGGCTTTGCTTGTTGTCAGTCCAGCCTCCATCAGGTGTTTGGGAGTGAGAATGGCGTTATGGGCTCTGTTGTTGGTCTGAAGGAGTCTGCGGTATTTGTCCTGAAGATCAATTGTGAATATTGACCTCTTCTAGGCCCTTTTGTCTGCATAAAAGCCACACAACACAGAAGTTAGACAAATAATGAAGAAATGAAGAAAAAAAATAGAAGTGAGATTATATCAAAAGGGGGGCCTCACCCTTAAACCCGGTACTCCAGGGGAATGTCGAGGTCTGGTCCTCGAAGTCTTCTAGCTCCCATCCTCCTCCTACGAATAAGTACCACTTCTTTCAGGTCTTGTTGGAAGTAGGTACCGAGGAGATGGGTCTGAACCCCTTGTCGAAGGACATGTAAAACAAGCCCTTCGACCTCAGATATTTCATATCTATATTGCTACGGATCAGGTCAAGATCTACCTCAACGCCATTTAGACGCCCTAGTACTATGAATCCTAACAGATGCCTTCAACTATTGACATTAAGGTCGGCAGGACAAATGTTGAACCACTTGAAAAACTCCCTAACTAAGGAAGGAAGGGGGAACTTAATCCCCATCTCGAACCACTTGAGATAGACACGAATTTCACCTGGACCAACGTTGGAAAAGCGATCCAGGGAACTAGGAGCTCTACAAGTTACGTTTTGAGGGAAATCGAAAATAGCTCTCAGGTCACTCAGCATGTTCTGAGTGATGGCGCTTTCTCCTTCCTCTCTTTGAGATGGCCTACTAGAGGTTTCCCTCGCTAAACTCTTAGGTTCAACAAACGCATCTACAATCTTAAGTTTGGGATTTGAGGGGGACTCAACTAATAGGGACCCAACTACTCTATTTTCAGCATCCTTGGAGGAACTACTACCTATGACCTGAATTTGAGATGGCACAGTCGTCTTTGAAGAGCTTCCTATGCCATAACCTATGCCTAACATAGCATCGGAGGTCGATATTATAAGAGTAAAGGGAAAAGAGAAGAAGGGAGTATTTGAACGAAAAATGAATGAACAAGAACCAAACCTGGCTAGAGACTTGGTCAGAAAAGGAGTCTCGTACAACAGAGATTTTTCTCTCACTCTAACTGTGCGACGGAGTAGGTTCAGTTTTGGCGTTGTGAAAATGATGAAGGGAAGGGCGTACGAGTACCCCCCTTCCCCTTTTTATAAAGGCTTTCGAAATGGGGGCCCATCACACCGAACCGTCGTGGTGGTTGGAAGAAATGATGGCCTTGAAAACCCAAATGGCGACAGGCGCAATAAATGCCACATCAACGGTCGTTTGGGAAAACGAAGAGGCAAGACGCATGGGCATAACACGTGACCTTTTGGAAACCCATAGCCTCAGTCACGTGGTGCGCTAAACTAAAGCTCGGGGGGGAGTAACTAATATACCATAAAATGATAGACCAACCTCTGTGTGGCACGTGTACATACAGAGTACCTATGCATACAGAACAACAAAAGCTCACCCCTCCAAAACAGACTTATATGTATAATTGTAGGTACATTTGTTCTTGATGAGTCAACAAAGTCCATTTTTTTTCTTTACTCTAAGTGCACTTTTGTATGATTTGATATGTTAGATTACTAATTACTCTAAAAACTTAAGGTGTTAGAGAATGTGTCAAAAATTTAGATCAAGCTATTTTAACACCTTCCTTCACATACAATCCCGTTTTATACTTAGAGATTAAAGAACATATGAAGAGATGGACATATACCGACACAAAGAAAAAATAGAGTGAACTTTAACACAAAGAAAAAATTAAGGGAGCTTTGACAGAATAGGACAAGAGAGTGCAAACCTTTCACTTAATTAATAAGAGAGAGACTTGAATCTCAGACCTATCAAATACTAAATTAGGTGATCACTGGTTGCTCTAAAAGTTCAAATTGTTAAAAAAATAAGCCAAAAATTTATACGAAGCTATTTTAACATGACAAAGTCTTGATAGTATCAACCATCAACAAATTACAAGTATCCGATAAACTTGAATGCTTTGATGTCCATCAAAATTGAACGGAAGACATTTGAGTTTATACGCGATTTGTCCTTAACTTCGATTTTATAACCTCTAAGCCACTTATGTAGCGTAATAAAGTCCAAAAACTTAGGAGATTAAATATATGAAAAATGAAGCTCTTTCAAAATAACCTTGAATGTTGCATGCATATATTTATATGTGTATGTTAGGTACATGTGGATGCGAGAAACAAAATATAGAAGCACAAAAGATAGAGAAAACTAGAAAGAAAAAAAATTCTCAGGAATATAATGTGTAGAAAGTGGCCGTCCCTGGTGTGGCAGAGGCCACCAAGACTAAGCTTGCCACAATGCCAAAGATCAAGAGAACACAAAACTTCATGACCAAGTCTCTTCTTTTGTATGATTAATAAACAAACTTTGATCACTATGTGCTAATGCATCTAACTTAAGGGGTTCATATCCTTTTTATAGCAGAAACTTAGGACATGCACCTTAAATTTGGAGAGAGAAAAATAAATAGGAGGAATTGAACTTATTACCAAAATTTTGTTTACATTAAAAAATATATATGATTACTATAATTAAGGGTCATTTTGTAATTTCATTAGGAATTTAATGAAATTATAAAATTAATTTTGTAATTTTATATGAAATTGAACTTATTATAGCTAATGAATTGAATGTCTACTGTTCAACTCTAACCGGGCTTACAATTGCAAATAACATATGCTGAAAGATTACATTGCCCAAGGCAAATAAGATTACATTGCCTAATTATCACCCCTTAAACTCGGAAATCTAAACTTTGATTTTTCAAATATTGCCCCCACTACCACCCCTAAATCTGCCAAGTGGATGCCTTGGGACTTGTTGAATAGACTGTTTCACTTTAAGAATCAACTAAATAGATTTTAATATTTTGGTATTCATAGAAGAATAAAAATAATGAAAATAATTTTATATTCTTGACTAGTCACCATCAAAGGATGGAATTGCCAAGAGTACTAGACAATTAATTATAAAGTCCGGGATCACTGATCCTCCTAATCTTGAGTTGTTATTACACCCTTATATAAGACAAAATGGTTACTTTTGTTAAGGCAATGACGGATGAAGACCATTGCCCAAGTGTATGTTTTAAGATCATAAAATAATTTTTCTCAAGAGTAACACTCTATAGTTGTTACTGATATTTATAAATTTTGTAGTCATGAGATTTTATTCAAATGGTGTAAGTGTTTATTCTCTACATAGTTGTCATGAATTCAATTTCATCTCTCCTTCATCGTAAACAAAAAAAAAAAAAAAAATTAGAGTCCTCGTATGACCAAAGTACTAAGGAAAGCCTTGTACAATATTAGTTAACATTTATTGAGGCCGTGTTTAGACGACGGGATAAGAAGGTCAGTTTCAAATATTAAATTGAAATATTTAATATTCCATATAATTTTATATTTTATTCGATCTAGTTATATCTTATCTAATTCTACATTCTTATCCAGTCGTTCAAATAAGACGTAATGCTATGCTTGTATACGTGGAAAGTGATGAAAAACTCAAGAAAAAATATTTCTAATTTATAAGAGTATGGTTAGAAAGAAATTGAAATAATGGGAAAGTAAATTTCTAATAATTGTTGGATTTTTTTTAAAAATAACTCAATATTTTTCTCACAAGAAACATGAGAAAGTTTTCGTGTAAAAATTGATATAAGTTTTCAACTTCATTAAAAATTATTTATCCTAATCAAATAGATATATAATATTTTCCTTAAGTTTTTATTCTTTTTATTTTTTAATATTCTTTTTTTGCTAATCAGCTGTCTACTTAGAAGAACTCAAATCATAACATTAAGCTGAGTTGATCAGTATGAGATTGATGGTTTGGATCCACGAAGTCAAGTATCCAGAAATGGTTTTAAATGCTGCTCTCCTAGCCCATGTACAAGGATATCATCTCTGGACTTAGAAAGAATTTTAATTTGATGGATGAATTGGCCCACCCCAAGTACGAGCGAGTTGGAGATAGTGTAATGTAAGTGGGCTCAGCCCACACATGGGTTCGAAGTTTAATCGTTTCCCAGTCTGTTTCTCTGCAGAATTTCCAGGGCGTCCACATGTTGGTCCACTGTTTCTCGGCTTTGAATTCAGCCCAAACCTCCCATCTCAACTGACTCATAAGTTTTGTTTAATACGCACGATTGAAATGATCATTTTATAAAATGAAATAGGAAGTGGAATGAAAATAACATGAAATAGAATATGATTACTCAACTAGGTCAAAAAAATGCTTAGAATAATTTTTAATAAAATATTCATTCTATGAAATAGACATTTCTATTCATATCAAACAAAAATAAAAAAAAATTAAAATTAAAATGAATATTCTTGAAATATTCATTCGACCATACCAAACATGACGATACAGTATTGATAAATTTTTCGTCGAAATAAACAAAAATGTTTGAGCCTTATGAGACCCACTTTGATTTCTTTTTAAATATAATTTTTTTTTTCCAAAATTTGATTTTGTCTTCAAACAATGGAAGAATATTTTGATCAATTGATGTATTATGTTAGCTCCGTTAAAAGGTATTAGTGTCAAAGTGAATTTGAAAAACTAAAATTACCATAAATGATTTTTTTTTTAATTATGTCTAATTAAAAATCTAAACGAGTGAATTTGACCAAAATTGATTTTGAGTTATCGCCAAAAGCAATAATTTAAATTCGTCAACCGTCTAAAAATCAAAATATAAAGATTTCAAATATGTGTATTTTAAGGTGATTGAGTTGTGTCATTTCAAATTAACTTTGATTTGAACTTCGTGTGTTTACGATAATAGATGGAAACCAGTAAAAATTAAAAATTGCTATGATACTAATTGTTGAATTTAAAACACTTAAAAAAAAAAGATAAAGAAAAAAAAAACATCACGTCAATGTATATATACCAATCTGTTATAAAATTAATGTATAAAACCAACCACATGAGCGCACACAAATATTTACGTGGTTTGGCTTCAAGCTTACGTCCACGAATAAGAGAGAAATGATTTGAGTATTTATATAAGTGAGTACAATAGAAGATTTCATTAAGCTCATAACAAGTTACCACTTTCAGTCTCAATAGAACTGTACATTTCAATTGTCCACTGTGTTATTTATATAGGACGTTATGCCTCCTTTGCAACTGCTTTTTCTTGCCGCCATTAGTCACCGACTTTGCTAAATACTTATCTTCATGTTGTAATTTTAAATGTTTGTTTCTAAAGGTAGACATCCACCTTGGCCTTTCTGTTATTTCACTCCTCCTTGGATGTCTATTTCTTGCTCAAGCTTGGATTGTTACAAATCAATGTTTTCTCATGCTCCCTCTCATCATGATACTAGCATGGTTTCTTTATTTGTTCAAAATCTTTGGGTTGGCGCATTCCATATTTAGAAATCAACCTTTTAAAGGTAGTTATTGGTAATGCTTTGGTGAACAAATCTACCAAATTATCATTGGAATGTATTAATTGTACATTAATATCACCGCTCTTCTGGAACTCATGAGTATAAAAGAATTTTGGCGAGATATGTTTAGTTCTATCTCCTTTAATATAACCTCCCTTAATTTGTGTAATGCATGCTGCATTATTTTCATATATTACTGTTGGACTGCCTTTAATGGAAAATAACCTACATGATTCCTGAATATGTTGGACCATAAATCTCAACGATATACATTCTCGACTTGTCTCATGAAGTGCAAGAATTTCAGAGTGATTTGAGAAAGTAGCAGACATTGTTTGTTTTGCAGATCTCCATAATATAGTAGTGTCACTATAAGTAAATACATACCCGGTTTGTGACCTAGTTTTATGCGGATGAGAAAGATACCCAGCATCAGCATATCCGACTAACGGTGATTTGGACTCTCTTGAATAAAACAAGCCCTATACCAATTGTTTCATGTAGATAGCAAAATATATACTTGATGTCATTACAATGCCTTTAGGTTGGAGCAGAGCTATATCTGGCTAGCAAATTGACAGCAAATGCAATATATGGTCATGTACAATTTGCAAGATACATGAGGGCACCAATTGCACTAAGATATGGTACTTCAGGACTAATGAGTTTTTCATTATTTTTACGAAGGCGAAAAGGATCTCTGTGTATATCAAGTGAGTGGACAACCATAGATGATGTTAATGAGTGAGCCTTATCTATATAAAATCATTTCAAAATCTTCTCTATATATGCCTATTGATCAAGAAGGATTCCTTCTAGGAAATGCTCGATCTGTAGGTCAAGACAGAATTTGGTTTTACCCAAATCTTTCATTTTAAACTTTTGTTTCAAATAAGTAGCAGTTTTTGTATCTCTTTAGGAGTCTCTACAAGATTCAAGTTATCAACATATACTACCACTATTGCAAATCCTATATCCGATTTCTTTATGAAAATACAAGGACAAATCAGATTATTTGCATATACTTCCTTTAGTAAATATTCACTAAGGCAATTATACTTCATGCATCCAGACTATTTCAATCCGTATGGTGATAAGTGTAACTTGATTGCATAAATGCTACGAGGACATGAATTACTAGTTTCAGGAATCTTAAATCCTTTAGGGATTTTTATGTATATGTCACTATCAAGTGATCCATATAAGTATGTTGTGACTATGTCCATAAGGGCATGACTAGTCTTTTTGAGACTACCAAACTTACTAAAAATCGAAACATAATTGCATCCATGATTGGAGAATATGTTACATAATTAACACCAAGTCTCTGCAAGAAACCTTGTGCTACAAGTATGGCTTTATATTTGATAATTTCATTTTGTTCATTACATTTTCATACAAATATCCATTTGTACCCTACAGGCTTTATGCCTTCAAGTGTTTGAACTACATGTCTAAATAGCTCTCGTTTTGCTAACGAGTCTAACTCAACCTATATTGCTTCCTTCCATTTTGGCCAATCATTTCTACGTCAACTTTCTTCGACGCTTTTTGGTTTAAGATCCTCATCACTTCTGGTGATTTTAAGTAATAAGTGATATTGAGAAGGCAAATATATGGTCAATAGCAATATCACTTCGATCCCATATATCTCTACTAAATACATAATTTATCGAAATTTCTTTATTTTCAAGTACCTGTGCCTTTTTTGGGGTAACTTTTTTGGCTTCAGGAGATATTACTTCTTCAAGAAGCATATTCTCTTTTAGAGGTGTTTGTTTGCCTTCCTCAGGAGGTACCATTATACTAATTTTGGCTTTATCAATCATCATATTATGTGTGGTCTCTTTAGAAGTCGTCATTTCTTTTGTTCCTTATGTCTTCCTCTTCCGGGAAAGCTAATCTTTTGCACCAATGGGTCTACCATGCTTTAGGAATGCCATAGATTCTTTTGTTTCTGTAATAACGGATTGTCCTATAGGGACATTGATTCACGCAAGAGTATTTGTAGTTGGTATGTGCGATTTCATTATTTTCTTTGAATCAGTGAATGCATCTAGTAATTGATTTGCAATACTTTACAAATGAATGATCTTTTGAACTT
This sequence comes from Nyssa sinensis, assembly GCA_008638375.1. Lineage (NCBI taxonomy): Eukaryota > Viridiplantae > Streptophyta > Magnoliopsida > Cornales > Nyssaceae > Nyssa > Nyssa sinensis. Next base: position 11,298,985 of record CM018040.1, read on the forward strand.
TTAGTTTACATTGATTAGTACGAGGATCAAAATGAGTCAATGTTATTACATTCCATGAATTTTCACACTGAGCTTATGGCTTTAGTTTTTCTCCCCCTAATGGTGGGAAGGCTGTCTCATCGAAATGACAATCTACAAATTGTGCAGTGAATTAATCACCTATCAGGGGCTCAAGATATCTTATGATTAATGGAGAATCAAAACCAATATAAATTCCTAATCGTCTTTGGGGACCCATTTTAGTATGTTGTGGGGTAGACTTGTACTGCACAACCAAAGATTCTTAGGTGAGAAACATTTGATGGCTAGCCAAGTACAATTTGTAAAGGAGAGTAATCGCGATAAGTAATTGGTATAATACGAATTAATGTCGCAACATGCAATATGACATACTCCTAAGTAGAAGTAGGAAGCTTAATGGTCTAGCTATTAATTGAAGACGTTTAATCAAAGATTCTACTATACTATTTTGTGTGTGTCTGTGAGCAACAAGGTGTTCGACATTAATTCCTATTAACATGCAATATTCCTTAAATGCTTGGGATCTAAATTTACAAGCATTATCAAGACATATTGTCTTTATAGGATGATCAAAGAATTATGTTCTTAATCGAATGATTTAAGTAAGGAGTCTCGCAAATGCTACATTATGATATGAAAGTAAACAGACATGAGACCATCTAGTTGATGCATCTATCAATACCATAAAGTAACGAAATGGTCCACGTGGTGGGTGAACAGGTCCACATATATCTCCTTGAATGTGTTCTAAAAACACTAGAGATTCAACACTCACCTTTGAGGGAGATGGCTTTATTATCAATTTTTCTTGAGAACAAGCAATGTATGAATATTTACATGGTAAAAGAATCTTATGGTTCTTTAAAGGATGTTCATATAAGTTTTCAATGATTCTTCACATCATTATTGCCCCTAGGTGGCCAAATCGATCATGCCAAAGTATAAAAGTATTTGAGTCAGTGAACTTGTAGTTCATCACAACATGTGATTCAATGACATTTATAGTAGTTTGGTATAGTCGCAAAGGGAGAGAAGGAAGTTTCTCATCTTCTTGTTTGAAATCATAGATGTGAAACAAAGGTATTCCGTATCACCTTCATTAATGGTCTTAATATGATATCCATTTCGGCGAATATCTTTAAAACTAAGCAAATTTTTTCTAGATTTGCTAGAGTATAAGGCATCATTTATATGAAATGTTGCCCCATTTGATAATGTGATGTCGGCTCTACCAGAGCCTTCAATCGTGTTTGTAGCACTAGATAAGGTGTTGATATTAGCTTTACATAATTTGAGAGTAAAGAAATATCTTTTATCTTGAAGGATTGTATGAGTAAGGGTACTATTTGCTAGACAGATATCTCTATTATCCATTTGGAATCTATCATTTCATTATAACATAATAAAAATAGAGACATAGAAAAGTTAAATTGCATTAAAGTAACATAATTTAACATTATAATGAGTTTAAATTAAACAACACAAATACTACAATAGGTTAAACAAATAAACATAATATAACAAAGAACATTAATTGACATGTACGTTTCCATCGCCTATTAAATGGTCAATTCTTCTACTAGGATTTGGAAAGAAATCTGAAACATCTAGGTGTGTAATATCTATAGGATAATCAAAGAAATCCATAAGATCATCAATAACATTCACAAGACCATTAGTCAAATTTTTTTCTATTTATTTTCCTTTTTTCTTTAGTGATGCTTGATAAAGATCCACAAAATGTCTAGGCGCATGACAGGTATACGACCAGTGTCCTTTTTCACAGCAACGATAACAAGATTCTTTAGGATCTTGAACTGATTTTTGTTTCCCTTTTTGTTGCTTGCTTCAATATTATTATTGTACTAGGTGTTGCGGTGTGTCTCTTCTAGGACAATTTGGAGAATTATTCTTGTGACTAACACAGTATGAATTATTATGCCAACCACGATTGTGAGCACGTCTACAGCCATATCCACGCCCACACTCATGTCTCTGTCTATATGATGAAGTTGTATTTGCTTTAGGAAATGCATTTCTATTCTCTCCAAGGAATGGTACAGAGACATAACTGATGATTTTTTATCACAAGCTAGGTCACTATGTTACTCAGCAAGGAGAAGACATGATCTTAATTCAGAATATTTAGTAAATTGACGTTCTCGATATTGTTGTTGCAGAACAATATTCAAGGCATGAAATGTAGAAAATGTATTTTCCAGCATATCTGCATCTGTAATATTCACTCCACATAATTTTAATTACGAAATAATTCTAAGTAATGCAGAATTGTATTCACTAACTGATTTAAAATCCTGCAACCTCAGGTGCAACCAATTATATCGAGCCCTTGGGAGAATGATAGTACGTTGGTGGTCATACCTTTCAATTAGATTCCTCCAAAGGATCAATGGATCTTTTACTGTGAGATATTCTGCATTTACGCTTTCATGAATATGATGGCAAAGAAATATCAATACCTGTGCACGATCCTTTAGGGATGCAGTGTTTTCTTCTTTAATAGTATCATGGAAACTACTGGCATCAAGGTGAAGTTCAACATCAAGCATCTAGGATAAATAATTCTTTTTAGTGATATCCAACGCAGCAAATTCAAGTTTGGTGAGTTTTGACATAATATAAATAAAATAAAGAGAGCCTACGTCCATGAACAAGATAGAAATGATTTGAATATTATGTAAGTATAGTAGAAGATTTCATTAAACTCACAATAAATTACCACTTTCAATCTCAATAGAATTGTACATTTTAATGATCCACTGTGTTATTTATATTAGACATTTTGCTGCCTTTACAACTGATTTTCTTTGTCACCATTAGTCACCGTCTTTGTTGAATACTTATCTTCATGTTGTAATTTTAAATATTTGTTTCTAAAAGTGGACATCCACCCTTGGTTTTTTCTGTTATAACACAATCAAAGTAATAGCCTTATATTGTATTATGTTATGACAAAAAACAAAGCAATGAAGAAACTTTGAATCGCCTCAAAAAACGTGTTAAAAAACTTTGAAGAAACACAAAACTCAACCACCACAATTTGGCAGAATATCCGCACATGATTTAGCCGTTTCACTATTCCACGGCTTTTGGCTTTCTTTGGTGGCTCTCACATACACTCATGTGCAGTGCCTATATATATATAATATCATTCTAAGTCTTATATTAATTAAAATATTTAATTTTATATAAACTATTATAATTTGTTTAATTATAATTAAGAAATTAAATATCACTAGAATATTAGTCCAATTATAATTATGACTACTCAAAAAGACTTTAAATATTAATAAATTAAATCAATTATTTTTTTTAAATTATGAACTTAATTTAATTGGTGAACAAAAACAGATACTGAAAACATGATAATTAATATTAGTATTTAATTTTTAAAAAATGACAGGAAATTGACCACATGTGATGGACAAACAGCCCATTCACTAAATTATTTTAATGTATTTGTTTGAATTCTTCTAAATTTTTATACCTATACTTTCGCTTCTTAATTATATTTTCTAGATTTGCCACCGGGCCCATTGGATGTCTATGGGGCTCCTTTCTTAGTGTAATTGTATTGGTGTTCTTTTTTATTTGTTTTAGAGTTGTTAATCTATTTTTTGTGGTCACTGTTAGATTCGGTGGAATAACATAAAGTAGACAAGAAACAGAAAAGAAAGAAAGAAGAGAGAAAACGGAAAAACCCAAAAGGCTACATTGTATTAGACTAAATTCATAAGTAAAACTACACAAGAGAGCTCCTTATATAGGAGAATTATGAGGTTGAACAAGGAAAGTAGAAATAAAGGAAACAAACTATAAAACCCTAATCCCACTAGCATTACACAATAATATATGTATATATGGCAGCTAACCCTAACCCTAGTATCTCAATAATAAATGTGTAACCCTAATATACTTCTAACACCTCCTCTCAAACTCAAGATGGGAGGTAGACCAACTTGAGTTTGCAAACAAAAGTTGGATATGGACTGAAATGGAAATGTAAAACAAGTGGACACGGCGGTTGAGACAAAACCAGAGTTGCAGCTGGCTGAGACGGTGGATCTGATGTGAGGCTACAGCTGTGATTGTGACTGAGACGAAACAGTGGCTTGCTGAGACGGTGGAACCTGATAATGGGGCTGCAGTTGTGGCTGTGACTGAGACGGAACCGCTACTTGCTAAGGCGGAACAAGAGCTGAGGCTGAGAAACAGTGGAACAAACTATGATGATGACTGAACTGTTTAGGAACGTTGACAGAAGAAAAAGCAGCGGCGGAGACTGAACGGAAGAAAAACAAAGAGAACAAATGAGTAAAGCAAAGAGCATAAACAAAACAAAGAATGAGGAGCAGCGAAACGGCGTGGAACAGAGGAGCAAAAAGAATAAAGAACCAGGAGCAGAAACGGCGTGGACTAGAGTGACAGCTGGAATTAGAAAAAATAAAGAAAAGGAACAGCAGAGACACAGTAGAGAAAAGGAAGAACAAAGAAAGAATCAGAGGGAACAGCGAAACAGAAAAATCAGAAATCAGAGCAAGAAAAACAGAGGAAAAAGGAGTAGAGCAGAGCGGTGCAGAGAGAAGAAGAAAACAGACCGAAGCGGCGCTGGGCTGAACAGAAACAAGGAAAGGAAGAGGTAAAGGAAAGCAAACAGAGAAGAGGCAGTTGGCTGAAACAAAAAGAAAAAGGGAGAACGGCTAAAGTAAAGGAATTGGCGTAGCAACGAGGCAAAGAAAGACAAACTAAAGAAAGCGGAAACAGAAAAGCAAGCGGTGTGGCTGGGCAAAAAAAGGAAGGAAAGAAAGAACCAACAATGAACAGAGAGAGAGAAGATCAACACAAAAATCGGAGTAATAGAAAACAAATGAGCGGGCAACAAAACCGTAGCTTGGGGCGATGGGCAGATGATGACAAAACTAAAACAGCTTGGGACGATGGACACGGTGATGACAGCGGCAGTGGACTGGTTGATGGCCAAAACAGACGAAACGGAACTAAACTGAGGGAACAGACTGAACTAAAACAGAGAAAACAGACTGAAACAGAAGATGTTGCGGTTGCTGGGCAGAAGTGAAATAGAGACCCAAAACCCACAAGATTAGAAAGAGAACGTTGGGTTGCGGAGCAGGAAAAGACTAAAGAAGAAGGAGGAATAACAAAGTAGGGGAACAGAAAGAAAAATCAAGCGGCTTGGAAATCGGCTTGGAATAAAAAGAAAGAGCGGCTGAAGTGGGGAGGAATAAAAGCAGATGGCTGAGGGTTTGATTTAATGGCCAAAGGAGACACCTCTGGAAGCTGCAATAATTCAGCATCAAGACACAACACATCCCCACTGAAATCCATATCCATCGCAAACCAAATTCAATCTTTCATCCAGAAAACCAAATCAAATACAATCTTCAGATCTTGAAAAAACTACAATCACCCGACCCTAAACAAACAACAATAGCTCAAATCACACTGGCTGCGTTCATTGCATTCGAATTCAGAACGTCAATCCCTCGAATTTCAAATTACAAAGATGAAAGATGTAATCAGAAAGCTCAGGTTTCGAGCTCTAAATCTCAAAAAACTCGCAGATCTTCGTCAAAATGCGAATCGAGCTTCGAATTGGCTGACCAAAATCGACTGAATCTGGGTGTATGAAGGACGGTGAGGTCAAGGTCTGGTTCAAGAATTTGCAGACGGATCGGCAAAGGATGATCTGACGGAGGGGCAAGTTTGAGAAAATTTGATGGAGTGTCTTGTGGTAGACGGTAGATCAGTGAAGCATCGATGATTTTTGTGATGGAGTGGCGAAGCAGGGGATCGGAGTGTTAGAGAGATTGTCGGAGAAGAGGCTGAGGGGAGTTCAGCCAGAAAGTTGTGAAAGTGAGGACGACAGTAGAATGGGTCATATGATATGAGAGGAAGTTTCAATTTTAGAAAAGAAGAAAGGAGCGTAAACTACTTGTACATAAAAAACTGAGCGGCGGGGAGTTTGGGAAGAGCAGAAAAGTAGGAAAAGATAGCAGAAAGTGGCAGAGCAGCGGCTAGAGGCTGTTGTGCTTGGGAAGCGGCTGAAGCTGATCAGAGAAAAAAAGACCAGCGACTGAAGCAGAACGGAGAGAAATTAAACCAAAGAAAATGAGAGAAAATCAGACCAAGGAGGGAGAGGCTCTGATACTAAGTTAGATTTGATGGAATAACATAAAGCAGACAAAAAATAGAAAAGAAAGAAAGAAGAGAGAAAACGGAAAAAACCAAAAGGCTACATTATATTAGACTAAATTCATAAGTAAAACTACACAAGAGAGCTCCTTATATAGGAGAGTCATGAGGCCGAACAAGGAAAATAGAAATAAAGGAAACAAACTATAAAACCCTAATCCCACTAGCAATATACAATAATATATATATATATATATATGGCGGCTAACCCTAACCCTATTATCTCAATAATAAATAAGTAACCCTAATATACTTCTAACAATCACCTCTGTATATAGATGTTTATTTGGTGGTAGCTATTTTTTGGGAGAATTTATGTGTTTTTTTTTCTCAATTTGGTTTGGTGTTGGTGAGTGATTTGGTCCCTTGTTTTGTGCCAATCTAATTGGGATAAAACTTAGGTCTATGATGTTGTTTGTAACAATTTCGATTGATGTTCTTAATCGTATCTCTTGTACACTCTTTTTCATCAATAATATTTTTTTTCTTTGCTGTTAAAAAAAAAAAAAAAACCCAACACAATACCAAGAGTTCATAAAATTTTAAAGGTTTGCTAATGATGGAGACAAACTATACAGACAGTGCCTGATATATTGGGAATCTAAGATTATAAATCAATATGCCACAGAAGACGGTAGTAAAATGTTTGCAGCAAACTTGAAAGTTGGAGCTAAACTTAGATTTCACATGAGACAAACAAGATGTTTAATTTATTTAGGAGTTGGATGGCCTTATCTCTAGGTCATCGAAGTCCAATTTGCATTTTCCGGGACCTTCAATGGCCTTAAATGTAAAATATTTTAGTGAGCTCTAAAGTGCATCTAGTTCTAGGAGAAGTAATGTCATGAGCCGTTACACACATGTGACGTTCTCTATAATTTTAGTATATATTAAAACTCACGTGAACCTAAGAAAATACTAAAATTATAGAACCCGTCACATGCCATGTGACGAATTCATGAGACAATTTCTTTGGTTCTAAGTAGGAACAACAATTTGCTAAGAAGTTTTTAGGTAAATTGGGTACATGGACAAGGCTAACTAAATCATATCATGTGTATAAATTGTCTGAGTTTAGGACCTATTTGGAGAAGACTAGAACCGGTTCTATAGAATACAGATGAACTGGTTTTAAATTTTTTGTTGTTGGTAAGTACCTTTTAACAGTATATTGGTTCATGTTTGGTCCTAAAAAATATACTGTGATCCAATTTGAATAATTTCCAAACAACTCCTTAAGGAGACAAACAAACTGCTTTTTTCTGCATGACTTAAAATGATTGGCTGGATCCATTAACTCGATCAACTAACACAACACGAAAATATGAAAGAAATTGAGCACGTTGAATTTCTTGAAAATCAAGTAATATAAGAATTACTCATTCAAATAAGAGAATAAATTCTTTAAAATTCAAAATTAAATATTATCAATAAAAATAACTTAACCGTAAAGACTTATTACATCATATTTATAGAGTTAGAATACTATTATTTTGACTACGAAATCATAACTCTTATTTTATTTTTATTTTAATCCTAATAGAATAAAGAGTCATATTTAGAATAAAAAATAATAAAATAATAGATATTTATCTAAAATAACCAATTTGAGATAAGTTAAAATTTTGAAAACTAAAAATGTTGTGGACTCTGAAACAAATTATATATTTTTTTGACAATAACATATTTGTCCTACGTTATTAATAATTAAACTCGGTTGACCTAAAATTTTTTCCAATTTACCTAGCTAGGCTCTGATAGAAGATATATCAGCAGATATAATATTGATATAATATTCATAATTTCAAAGATACTCACAATGGCGCCAATAAAGAATTTATTCAAATTCAAATTCTTCTTCCTTAAAGGCAAGTTTGAAATCTGTTGTGATAATATTTGATATGATCTGTGATATTATATTATCCATGTAATGTTGTAAGAATTTATTCAAATTCAAACTCTTCTTCCTTAAAGGCAACCTATAAATACAATACCTCACACCCAGTTGGGTACCAGGCTTCTATTTCTTGCAATTTCATAATCTTACAGGCCCGACTAGGCCCACATCTTGCACATCTTTGTGTTATTTTTGTTGGCTAAGGCTGGCCGATCATATTAGAAGTTTAAACTCCAAATTGGACCCTAATCTTGCACTCAAATGTGCAGAGATACGGATTTTAACTATTTATAAGTAGAATTGTCACTTCGCATCATAATTTATGTGTATAGTTTAAGTACAATTCAACTATTATACCAACCCAAATGCAAAGTTTAAGTACAATTCAACTATTATACCAACCCAAATGCAAATTTTGAAATATTAGCCACTGTTTGAGAATTAGCTTTTGATTCTCCACCTGTCTGTAAACAATTTAAAAACCATTTTGAAATTATCTTCCAAAGGGCCAGTGATTGGAAATTAAACAATCAATTAAACCATAATTAATTATCTTTGGTTTATTAAATTTGGAATAAGGACAATCCTATTCTTATTTAATCCCTTTTACAAACTCCTTGCCACACTACAAGAAATGAGTTTTTTTTCGACGCATACTTGCCGTCGGTTGTAAATTCGTCGGTTACACTGAGTATTTACGATGAAAAAAAAATTAAATGTCAGAATTATAGTAGAAAAACGACGGCATATTTTCCGACGCCTCAAGTCGTTGGAACTAATTAACTCTTACCGACCAAAATATGTATTGTCGGTAATATTTTACTAATACAGACTCTAAACTGCGTTGGTAATATTACATAAGTATAACCGACAACGTTTTGAGTCGGAAATAACTAAAATTGATGTACACTAGTTTCGACAACTATTTTATTCAGAAATAACTATATTACCAATGTTAGCTGGTGTCGGAAATAAGTAAACGATCTCGTATTAAATCATTTTACTATTTTCGACGTGGCTATTAGTCGGAAATAATCTCCTCATAATATCGCACAGATCTGGAACACCGCCTCTCTGATCTCTCTCTTCTCTCTCTCGTTCGTCTGCAACTCTCCATCTTTTCTGCAACTGATCTTCATCTTCTTCGTCTGAGAGATCTGCGGCCATTGTCGCAAGGAATCCAAGAAGAAACCTGAACGAAGAAGCATCCGACTAGATTTGCACCAATCCTCTCTCTTCTGTCCTTATTGGCAAGCCTGTAAGATCTACGCCCATCGCATTGCAAGGAATCCAATAGGAAGCTGTACGAAGAAGGATCCAAAGAGATCTGCGCCAATCGTCACCTCAGACATGGTTTTTTCTTTGGCTGGAAAACTTAAGGATATGAGCAGTCAATTGAACATTTTTGGTAAAAAAATCATTTGCTCTCATTTTGTGTGTTGGTTGTTTGTACAAGTATGGATTTTACTGAACTTATTACTAACTCGGCATCTAGGAAATTATTTTCTTATTAACAGCATGTGATGAAAAATTAGAATAACTAGGTGGTAATTGAATTGATATATTATTGAATTTTTTTTTGTATTAGAATGAATTTTTCTTGTACCCAATGAGAGTTGTTCCATTCAAATTTGGTGTCTGCTTGATTTTATTTGTATGTTGAATTATTATTGACTATTGATTATTTGAGTGCATGGTCATAGTAATTGAATTAGGGAATCCTAACTAAAGTTTTGGATAACTTAATTGATCTCTTAAGATAATTAATTATTGTTTAGTTGATTACAATTAATTAAGTAAAGAATTAATTTGAAACTATGATAATTCTAATTAATCCACTCCAATCATATTTTTGACAATTCTAAGCTCAGTACACTGTAACGATATTAAAATAAAAATTATTATAATTATATCCTAAAAGTTCTGCAAGTTATTTTTACTTTTTTTTTTAAAAAAAATTAAAACTATCATTAGGAATGTCTATTATTGCAGTGTACTGAGCCTGGAATTGTCAAAAATATAAAAAAAAAAAAAAAAAAAAAAAAAAAAAAGCCCACCCACCCCAATCTTTCAGTTTTCTTCTTTTATGAATTATTGCAATATAACACTTTGAAACTGCTCAAATGTCCAAACTATGCTATTGATTTTTCAATTTTTTCTTAAGAGCATAGTTATTTAGTTCGAAATGGATAAGCTGAATTGACAATATGACTAATTCCAATAAGATGAGTTGTTTTAGGAATGTCAATGAGATGAGTTGTTTTAGGAATTGTTTGTAATTTTAAGAAACCTTGGGAAAGGTTGTGTATTTTATTTATTCAATACGAATTACTACTCCTCTTTGTATGATGGGTAGGATAGAAAACACAGTATATTGATATGCATGGAGGGGAGGGTTTTAGTTTGCATGCTGTGATTCAGCTGTTACCTGCAGCGGAAATATATAATCAAAGAAAACAAAAATGGAAAAAATCGAATGATAGAAGCAAAAAGGCGTGCAATTTAAGTAATGATTTAGAGAGGGGCTGACAGGCAGATAGAGAGAGAACCTGAAACAGTATATGACGACCCTGTGGATACAGCAAGCCTCCTGAGATCCTGAGACTTCCACTCAAATCTAAATATTTTACTAGACTCATTTGAACGGAATATTATTGGGTGAAACTTTTTTACTGAACTTTTTTCCAGGTATTGTGCGTTTGAGAGAGGGGTAAGAGGTAGGTGTTTGTTTTATACAAAAGACTTCCTAGAACTTAGAGACGAGTTTCTTTACTCACTTCCAAAAATTGGTGTAGCCCTTCTTTGAATGATAACAAAGTTTTGGAAATGGAAAAGTGCTGGTGGAGTGACTGGGACCTCTCTCTCTCTCTGTGGAAATCTAACTCTACCTGCCGACCTCTTTTCTCTCTCATAGAAATCTTATCCTAAGCAGGAGAAATGAAGTACTCACTGTACTCTTGTTTGGGGAAAGAAAAGGTGAAAATATTTTTTCTTATTTGATTATCAAGAAAAGTTGGAGGGGGGGTTCCTCGCTTGACAAACATAGAAGCAGTTTGGACTTTGGAACAGTTATATGCCCCTCTCTCTCTATCTCTCTCTCTCCCTCACACACACACACACACACAATTTGGTACAGGCTGGAATTTCAAGTATTATAATGCTCTTTTAACTGTCTTTTTGTTTTGTTGGAAAATATTTGTTATAAAATTATTTAAGAATAAAAAAATAAATATTTACTCCAGCTGTTGTTTTTCGGTTGTAAATTAAAAATCTGTGTATATATTTTTTTTTAATTTGCTGTTTGGAACAATTCTATAATATTATTGGTTTGGTGGGAGAGAAACATTGGGATTTTTCCCATTTTTCCTTTTACTAAATGTTTTTTAATAAATTTTTTATTATTATATTATATTTTGTAAATATTGTTATATATAATTCACTTTCTAATAATAATATTTTATTCACTAAGGCATCCATGTTTGGGGATGCTAGTATATTGATCACTAATAATGTTTTCAGGATTGTTAGTTATTCACTTTATAATCAAGTTATTTTATTAAATTCATTCTCAAAAAAATGTTATATCAATGACCCTTAATTTCTTATATCAAAACTCCAATTCTATGTTATTTTGTAATAATGATTTTTTATTTACAGGAAATAAGTAAGAAAAATACTATATAAATCGGGCAAAATTTTAAATAAATCATCGTGATGCATCAAAATTATGTGTGCAATACTTCTATGAGACAGTATAATATTATTTTTCTTATTTTTTTTTTGTCTTATCCTTGAGTAGATCAATGGTTAAGTTTCAATGAGAACTAATATCGTTTCGTTATATACATTATATAGTGCGATGCCTTAACACAACAGACATTGGCCAAATTGAATTATGGAAGATGACGCATTTTAAAGAGGGCAAGGGTTGCGTCACGTCTCAATCCCAACATTTCTATGTACGTATTTTTAATTGTAACTTTATATTCATTAATTATAATAACTTTTCACATTTATAATTATTGCAGGATCACATGATTAGCCTCCAATCACAACCATCCATAGAGGGTAGTAAGGCACTGAGTGATAAGCAAATATGTAAGCAGTGTTGGGAATGAGGTCGGGATATGTGAAAGGCCTTGGCCATGAGAAGTTGGCTCTTCCTTCATCTTCATCCAGTCAGGGTGTTCAAATCATATCAATGAACTTCGTCGATTGTATGAAGCCAAGCAACAACGCAACAAGGATTTGGAGGAGAAAATGGAACAAATTATGGAGACAATGTGGACTGAATTACAAGAACAATTGCAAGAACGAGTGCAAGCAGAAGTTACAATGAGGATGCAAAGCATAGAGGAGCGTCATAGACAAATGGAGGCTGCAATGGAAGAGAGACAGAAACGGATGGATAAATTTCTTGCAATGTTTGTATAGTAAAATCATGAGAACACATACAGGTAACATCAACTCTAATTATTCATTAAAGATGAAAATGCAACTTATTGTCTTACCAATCATATTAACTAAGAAATGAGTTAATATGACTGGTTCATTACTCAACAAGTCAGTATAATCTTTGTTAATAAAATTTTACTCTTACCTAACAAAAAAAAAAAGGAAAAGAAAAAAAAAAGCTCTATTCTTATGAAATTAAAAAAATAATTGTAAAATGCTCAAACTGTCAAAGGTGAGAATGCAGATTTGAGTTCGAGAGTAGTTTGAGGTAAAACATCTTATAGGAACTAACACTTCTCTTGCAAATTATTTTACTAGGTATTGACAAGTATGACTGGAAGTCTAGTAGACACATGGGTTAATATAGTCCATTTTTATGCAGGAATGGGTAAAGGAAGAAACTCATTACTAGTTGGGTTGGTGTTGCAAAAAGAAATAAGTTTCCTAGACAAAGATAATCATTTAGTTTTGGTTAGTTTGTTCAATTGTGGGTATTATTTTCGATTTTATGATATTGTACGTCTTTTGGTCCAGTTGAAGTTGAATGGACAATATATATCAATGAGATTATGAGTTATGTATTTTATCTGCAACAGCAGAGCTATATATATATATATATATATATATATATATACATCCTTAATTCTTAAAAGTTAAAGAGCATGAATATGGAGAAATTTTGTCATGAATTGAAATTTATGTCTTCTTTAGGTACGTGGATGACTTGTGCTAGATGATCAGGGTGTGGAGCATATATCTAGTTATGTGTTGGATCAAGTTTTGTGTTGTATTAAAAATAAAATAAAAAATTATTTTCACAGCAATGATTTTTTTCAAATATTTAAATTTATGTCCGACAAAAAATATGCATCGGAAATGAAAATGTAAATAACAAGTCGGAAATAATAAATTATTTTAGACCATTTACTAGTCGAAAAATGTACAATTTATGCCAACTGTTTATATAGTCGGAAATAATATTTAAACAGACTTTTTATATAGTCGGAAATAATGTTTTAACGACTGTTTTATATAGTCGGAAATAATATTTTACCAATCATTTGTTTCATCAAAAATAATATTTTTCTGTCATCAGAAATAATGTTTTACCGACGCCTAAATGCGTCGGTAATACATTAATATTTTTGACCCCACGATATTTTCGTCGGTAATATTTTTCTAATCATTTTATTACAGACCTTTTTGTACGACGTCTATTATTTGTTGGTAATATGTATTTTTGTGCTAAATCAATTATTTCCGACTTCATTTGGAGTCAGAAAAAATTCTTTGTCTTGTAGTGCCAAATGTCCCATAATTACATTCTTTAGAATTGTTTCTGATGTTAATCCAAAATGGTTATGTAAATTGCACCAAAAATATCGGTTGGAAACCTGATTGATCACAGATGTCTTTTAATTTGTCTTGATTTCTTGGCTTGATGTTGAGCAATTTCTTTGAAGAACCAACTGATTACATATATACGAAGAGTCATTTTTATTTCTTTAACTGATATATCACATATAATAGCAATATCAGCTTATTATCATTCATGAAACATACAAATTTCCATGACATGCTGCTTATTTCTGTACTATCTTCATTCATTATTTTACTGCCCTTCATAAACTTTATAACTCTAGGAGCACGCCCTGCAAATCACAACAAATGGAAGAAAAAACTGGATTAGCTATAATTATAGATCTAATGTGCTAGTAATAGATGTGTTAGAGGCTTACTGATTATATTTGATATTCACTATGCCGGCATTAGGATCTGCAATCTGAGAGAAAGCATCTCGAGAAAGATTGATGGTTCCATTGCATCTGGCACAATAATCAACGATTTTAACAACAATGGTTTTATGGCCCCTGCATGCACGTGTCGCTTTGTTTGTAGGTCCAGTGCATTTGACGCTGTATTTTCTACCACATGCAGCTCCATCGTTCCATAATCTATCGCTTGCTCCGGCGACCATGTTTCCATTTTTTTGTCCGCCGTAACAGTTAGAGGCTGCCAAGACAAAACCCAATTTTTTGAGGTTGATCATTTTCTGGTGTCGTCATATATTTATTGGTTACTCATTCAAGTAGTGGTTTTTAACAACAAAAATTTAAACAATTTGAAACTTTGTTCCTGTATTTTTAATGTATGCAGAAACAAATTGATCAAATACAACTAAATTCAATTATGTGTTTCTGTGTGTCTATATATATATATATATATATATATATTGTTAATATGAGAAACCCAGCAAGTGCCTTGCTTTTGCATGGAGGATGGCCTCGAGAGTACCGTATAGTATTAAATAGGGACCTTGCATTGCATTATCAAACGCTTATTCTTCTGACATTTCTAGCCACATTTCGTTACCTCTTGGAGTTATATATCTAACTATATGTACAGGGAGAGAGAGAGAGAGAGAGAGAGAGAGAGAGAGAGAGAGAGAGAGAGAGAGAGAGAGAGAGAGAGAGAGAGAGAGAGAGAGAGACATACGAGTATAAGGGGGCTCATAGAAACTGGCAGTCCCCGAGTCAGCAAATACAAATGAGGTAAGGCATATCAGCATGCCCATCATCATCAGAAATTGAGCTTGGATGCCCATTTTGCTCTCCCCTTCTAAAATCCTCAAGAAATTAATTTAGTTTATGATGCTAGCCAAGAAGGACTATCTCTCCATTTATAGAAGGAAAACCCGTGAAGCAGTCGGTAAATAACATGGAAAATTTTGCACCAAGTCATCATTGTCTTGACAAACTAATACGAACCCAGGACTATAATTAAGTGGAAGATTTGGATTTGACCCTTCTAGTCTTTCACCAATCTCTACCAGTTGCAAGGATCATCTCTCTTGCTAAAAACTTTTTAAAGTATCTTTAATGAGTGAAAAAAAGTAATTTTTGCAACTTTTTACTTTCTTTTGCTTAAAAGCTAAAATTATATAAAAAAAAAATATTATTTGATAATCCTTTTAAAAGTTATTTTAAATTTTTGTAGGCTTATTAAAATGATTCTTTAAAGATATTTTATTTTGACAGCAGTTCAAAGATAAAGTACATGTTAATTGAATAGATGCAACTACATAATTAGAAATTTACAAGGAATAAGACTCCACAATATT
The DNA here is from genome assembly GCA_008638375.1 of Nyssa sinensis. NCBI lineage: Eukaryota > Viridiplantae > Streptophyta > Magnoliopsida > Cornales > Nyssaceae > Nyssa > Nyssa sinensis. Next base: position 11,314,713 of record CM018040.1, read on the forward strand.
AATTTCACAAAAAAATTAATGTCTTGTTCAACTCTAATTAAGAAATTTATCCTCACTAGAATATTAGTTTAACTACAATTAGGACTAACTTAAAAAACACTCTAAACATTACTAGGACTCAATAAACCAAAAAATAGAAAACTTCCTAAATATATATGATTGGTTTAATTGGCCAACATGTTTCTATAAATTTTAATTTTATAAATAAATATTAATTTTGCTTTCTGAAAACAGTTTCTGTTTCCACTTTGATTTAGAATTGTGAAGTAAAACTGATCTTTATATCAATATATTGAGTATATGGGACTTTGCTTCATGGTATTATCTGTGGCTCTGTTGATAGAAAAAGTTTGCATTATTTGCATGTTTTGCACCTCTCTTGATCAGGTAGTTAGGAAGAGTGGATCAGTTTAATCTGTCTGATGCTTTTCTCAAAAGCCTCGTTTGGACAACCGCATAAAAAAGATTGGATCGAATAAGATATGTTCGAATCAGATAGAAAATAAATTCCTATAAGATAGTAAGATCCTATTCTAATGTTAGGAACATGCCAAGATAAAAAGTCTGAATTTAATATTATATTTCAATTTTATACTTAGATCGGTACATTTATTACTAAAAATAATAAAATCTTATGAGATATTAAGGTTGTATTCTTAATAATAATTTTTTATGAGATCCTAGAAAAATCAAATTCCTAAAATATGTTTTTCCAAAATATATATTTTAATTTTTTTAAAAAAATTAAAATTGAAGGACAATAGAGAGATATAGATAAATAAGAGAGGTTTTAACAAATTTAATAATTTATTATGTATAAATATTAATAAAACAATGGATGTAAGAAGAAAACAAATAGTCGGTACATTTGAAATTTATTTAGTAGCCCAAAAATATCATCAACAGAGATGATAATATGTTACAAAATTTATATGAGTGATGTCAAGACACTAAAAAAATAAGCATTTTTAGCGACACACCTTTTTAGCGGCGCCCACTAAAGCGTCGCTAAAAATGACTTTTAGCGACGCACAAGGGGTATGTCGTGAAAAATGGTAAAGAAATAATGTTCCCACGTGAAAAAAATGGCGGGCACCAACCTTTAAGTGACGAACAATGGACTTTTAGTGACGCACATGTGCATTGCTAAAAGTATGTAATTATTGGCGACGATTAACTATGCGTCGCTAATGTTCCACCATTTTTTATTTTTTATTTTTGCAAAACCAAATGGCATCATTTTTTAAAACATAGTATTAGCGATGCACACCGTGCGTCGTTAATAGTCCTTCAAAACCCTTTTTTACAACTCCAGCCGTGACCTCACTCTCTCTTTAACCTTCTCACAATCGTCGCTGTCAACTGACTCGCCGTCGCCACCGTTGCCGTCTGTCGGAGTCGCCAGTCGTCGCCGTCTCTCTCTGAATCTCTATCGCACTCTCTCTCTTTCTCTGAATCTCTGTCACGCTCTCTCTCTCTCTCTCTCAAATAATTTTTCTTGTCATATAATATGTTTGCATATTATCAAATAGAAGTTTGTGATTTGTGAATTGATTTACTAAATTGTAGTTTGTGAATTGATTATTAACCTATGTAATGTTTATGTTGTATAATGGTTACATAAATTTATATATTATATTTGTGTATGATATGTGTAATATATATGTTATAATATATATTATTTTTATGGAAAAAATTATGCATAATAGTTTTTTGCATTTTTTTTCTTGAATACAAGATAGTAGAATTTATATATATTTATTTTAGTGGATCTCACTATCTTATATCTTGGAGCAAGATAGTCATTAAATATAACATCACTCCATGTATAAATCCTTTAAAATTTATTTGCTTTTGTTTTATCTCTTGTTTGTTTTTTTTTTTTGAAAATATGGTTGCACATGATTTGGGTTGACCTAGGTTAGTGTCAAATTAAGAACTAAATCGATCTTAATTAGTTTCAAAAAATAAAACAAAAATTGAGCTGAGTAGTAAGAGAATGAAATTAAATCGAATCATATAAAGTTAGGATGGTTTGCGGTTTCTAACTACTACATTTGTATAAAAATTAGGGATCTTTTTCAAAATTTTAATATTTTGAAGAGATCACTATCTGATAATATTACACTTAAGTGAAAAGATTACATTTTTAAAACTAACATCCTCTTATATTGTTTATTACATTCATATCAAATTGAAAAAGAAAATGATAATTTGAGAAGGTTAACAATACCATGTATACTCATTTTTAAACTAGACTCAAATTTTGAAACATTTCCAAAAGAGAAGAATGATTATAAAATTGGGATGAAGTATGGAAATTCTAAAATTATTTACAAAGCATCAAGTTTCAATTAAATTAACCGGAATGCTTTGGAATATCAAGATCTCTAACTCCAACTCTTCGGTCAAAAGAGATGATACAGCCAAAATTTAGCAGATGGGATCAAATATATTTCTCCAACAACTTGCTATATCAAGAATAAAGAGTGGTGGTCAATTTGACTTCATTATCTATTTTGAGTTCCATTTAAGGGGCAAGGTTTTTAAGCCTTTTTTTTGTTAGTGTGTGTATATATATATATATATATATAGCTATGCCTTTCAATTGGTGAATTTGAGACATTCATAAAAGAGAAGAATAAAGGTTTTACTAGCAAAAAAAGTTTTATATGCAATTGCATTCATGTAACCCTAGTCCTGTTCGAAAGTCATTTTCAGCACTCGTGAATCCTGTTGCGAAATTTATTCATGATTAGGATCCTGTGTTTGAAAATTGATTCTTAAATTGTCCAAAGTAGGACAGTTTGGGAATGCATAAATCTACATTGCAATTAATAGCGCATGTTTGAATACTCCACTCAATGAAAATTTTAACCCGGTCTCTTATTGTTCTTTAGGTATATATTTAGGCATGGTAACGTTTATGTTGTATACTTAGAGAACTGTGGGGAGATGCTGTCAAAATTTTCTCCAATTGGAATCGACCATTTTGATCTGCTGCTGATTGCAATTTAGATTGTGCACTCCTGAATGGGATATGACCACCTTACCCTTTAGAGAGAAGTTAGGATTCATGTTTTATATTTATAATAGGTAATGTGTTTAACTTGTGTTAGGTAGAAAAAATGGATAAGAGTTGGAAAGACTTGAAGGACAAACATTTTCCCGGATACATGAAAGGGATTAAGGATTTCATTGAGTTTACTCGCGTATCTGTGGATGGGAGTAATAGGATAAGATGTCTGTGTAGGAGGTGCGATAATAGAAATTATATACAAATAGATGAGGCTAGAGTGCACCTACTCGAGTATGGAATGGAAAAGACGTGTAGGTGTTGGGAATTTCACAAAGAACAACGTGAAGTACGAGTGGTGAGTGAGGATGAAGATGATGACTTCGGTAAAAATGTCAAATTTAGTTACGATGGACTACTAGAAATGTTGGCGAACATGCAGCAGGGCACAACTACAAGTCGCGGTCCTGGTCTTAGGAGTGATACTGAGGAAACGAAAACATTTTTAGATCCTTCGTTGAAGGAAGCAAGACAGTCGTTATATCTAAGTTGTGAGAAGTATTCGACACTTGATTTTCTTGTCAAGCTCCTTCATATTAAGACCATCAATTGATGGACAAACAAATCTTTCAATATGGCCATTGAATTATTTAAATCAGCACTACTAGTAGGAGAAACCCTTCCGAAATCACTTTATGAGGCAAAAAGACAGTTGAGAGACTTGGGCCTTGGATATATCCCTGTCCGTGCTTGCAAGAACGATTGCATGTTATTTTGGAAGGAGACCGAATTAATCTTGTGTTTAGTGTACGATGTGCCATCAACCTAGGTACAAGGTGAATGAATAAATGAGCAAGAAATTCCCACACAAGGTGCTGAGATATTTTCTATTAAAATCAAGGCTAAAGAGGTTGTACATGTCTCAAAAGACGGCTGAAGAGATGCAACGGCATAGCAAGAAGCGTGTTAGTGAGGAAAATGTATTTAGGATTCGATAGACTTGGAGTGAATTTGATCGAAATCGTGATTGGTGGAATCTAAGTTACAAAAAATATATCTTATTTTAATGAGCATACGATTGAGCTTCAAAGATAAAATGTTGCAAATGTAGAGCAAATACAACAAAAATTATTTCCTAACTAGTTCCAAGATCGTGTAAGTATAACATATCTTATTTTGATATTAATTATTTAATTAGCGTGTATTTATTTATTTTTCTACTTTAAATCCTAATAGATAAAGCTTTTGCATAACCAAGGATTGTCTGATGCGTACGATCAACTATATGCCTTAGCATGTGGTTCGGATGAAAGGATATTTCGATACACCAGTTACATTGTTGATGGCATTCGCTTTCACACAAAGCAACGTGAGGTGAACCGCCGAACACAAAATAGTGGTGTCATGGTTGAGGGTGGGTATAAAGCATGACAAAGCCTGGACTACTATGGTGTCATAGAAGATATCATAGAGATACATTACCTGTATAACTCAATGTATCTGTTCAAATGTAATTGGTGGGATGTCACTAACAAAAAGATCAGAATGCAGGCCGATAAACACTCCATAAGTGTTAATATGTCCCAGACGGCATTTAAGGATGATCCTTATGTATTGGTTTCATAAGCTAAACAAGTATTTTATTTGAAGGACACAAAAATAAAAGATGAATGACATGTTGTACAGAAAATACAACCCATAAATGTGTATGATGTAGTCAAACTTCTGAACAAAAAAGAAGGTTTAGACCAGAATGAGGAGGCACTGTAAAAAGAGTTTCAATCGGCCTATGATGGTATTATCCAGTATGATCAAGTGCATGCAATGCCCATGTTCCAGTTGAATAGGACTGACGTAAAACCTGATCATGTCATAGTTGATGTCTTCTGAAATACCATGCATTTAGATCTAAGGGACGCAGCATTCATCGATGATGATAATGATGATGAAAGTGATTTTGATGATAACATGTAATTGGAGTACTATTCTGATAATGAAGAAATTGCTGTAATAGATTATGATACGGACTTTGATAAATAATTCTCGTAGCTAGGTATTACATATGTAATTTTGGATATTAGTTTATTTAGTTAATTTTTGACGTATTTTTAACTATTTTTCTACTTGTAGATATGGTATGTCCCAGTGCACACTACCGGCTACCCACCACCTCAGGGTCAGACCCATCGACCCTTGTGCCAATCACAACTCCTACTCCTACTGATGATGATGTTACTGCTACTAGCTACTGGTATGTTATTATTTTTTAATTCATATTTATATATTTTTGGTACTAATTATTTCTTTAATATTTTTTCAAATAGCTTCGACCTCGATGCCTAGAAATGGGCGCGGTAGGTCTAATAACAACAGATTATAGTGACATAGGGATGTGTCTAGGGGTGCCTACCTTCGCATCGAGATCCCCAAGGGATTGAACAGGCCTATTAGTGGGCGGGCGCAAGAGTTTGCTACTGAGATCAGCATTATTTTTTGATTTCGTGCGCCACTTCATGTCAGCAACTAGCATGGCGTCACCAAAGAGCAATGATAGAAGTTCCACTATCACATTTTAATATGTATTTTATTATTCATTCTGTTTCTTATTTACATATGTAATGAATCTATACTCTAACTTTAATGTGAAATAATTTTGAAGGAGAAATTTGATATTGACTTGCATCTACGGCACGTGCGAAAGGCAGTGGACAGCTTGAGGTTCGCTTCAAAGACTACAGCCACAAACTGCACGTACATTATAGGAAGAAGGTAGATGCAGGTAGAGACCCCCATAGGAAGCCTTACAGAGGGGTGTCGTAGGAGGCCTGGGTTCTCCTTTGTAACCGGTGGGACACTAACGAATTCAAGGTAATCAAATAGCATAATTAATAGCTTTAGAAAAATTTATTACATATATATTAATAATTTTAAATTTAATGTACATGAGGTTAGTGCAAGAAATGCAGAGAAAAGGAGCAAGCAGATCGTGAATCACTACGGTGGTTCACGTTCATTTGTACGCCATATGCACGATATGGTAATTATAATTTTTTATATTTTTTTATATTTGAAATACAACTTTTCTAGATCTAACTTAATAGTGTTAATATTATTGCAGTGTGACCTGGACACCGGTTCATTTTCCAGCCCCAATGATCTTTGGCATAGACACACTTCAACCCAAAGAAAGGTTGTGTGGACATAGAGTCGCAACAGTTATATGTACGTTTTTAACGTATACATACCACTATTACTAAATTTAGATTTTTTTTTAAATTTCTAAAATATATATCATAACATTTACATTTTGTAGGAGGAGATGATCCATAGGCGTGCGCAGCCGACCTCTAAGAGAGAGAACCTAATGACGAAGATAACCAGATACGTGAGGCCGTTTTAGGCTGGAGACGTGGATGGGTCTGCGGCCTAGAGGCCGGTGTCTGACCTACACTAACATCGCCTTCTATGGACAGTGATGCGAGAGTCCAATTAGCCACATAGAAGGTCGAGGCATCACAGGACCGTAACACAGAGTTAGAGCAGATGTTATCCCACCTTGAGGAGATTTTGCAGACACTACTAAGGCAATAAGGCGGCCCGTCTCAATCTTGGTAAGTTTAAAAGTTATATTATTTTTTAAAACTAGTAAATAATGAATAACTCAAATGCAATTTATGTGTTAAAAATAGAGAACTTAAGTGTCGAAAATGGCCCATTTTGGGTCTTCGATTGCCAAAAATGCCCAAAAAATGTCAAACCACCACCAAACTAGTTCACACACTTATAAACTAGTAAAATACATGTTCTCAAACTTACAAAACACATTTCGAATGCCATATTTGTAACTTATGCAAAACAAGTGACCTAAATGTCAAAAACGGCCCATTTTGTGCCTTCGACCACCTAAAATGCCTGAAAATCATCAAACCACCACCAAACTGGTTCAAAAACCTCTAAAATAGTAAAACACCCATGCTCAAATTTATAAAACACAATTCGGATACCCAGTTTGCAACTTGTGCAAAAAAAAGTGACTCAAGTGTTGAAAGTGGCCCATTTTGGGCTTTCGACCGCCCAAAATAATCAAAAATAGTAAAACTAGCACCAAACCAGTTCACAAACCTCTAAACTAGTACCATACACATGCTCAAACTTACAAAACTCCAATCAAATTTCCAGTTTATAACTTATGCAAAAGTAAGGGACTTAAGTATCGAAAATGGCCCGTTTTGGGCCTTCGACAGCCTAAAATACCCAAAAATCGTCAAACTATAACCAAACCAATTCACACACCTCTAAACTAGTAAAATATATATTATCAAACTTACAAAACATAATTCGGATGCCCAGTTTGTAACTTCTACAAAAATAAAAGACTTAAGTGTCGAAAATAACCTTGTTTTGGGTCTTCGACCTCCTAAAATGCCCTAATATCATCAAACAACTGCCAAAATAGAGCACACACCTCTAAAATAAAAACAAAATACATGTTCTCAAACTTACAAAATAAAATTTGGATGTCCGGTTTACAACTTATGCAAAAAAAGGGACTTAAGTGTCGAAAATGGCCCGTTTTGGGTCTTCGACAGCCTAAAATGTCTGAACACTATCAAACCACCACCAAAATAGTTCACACACCTATAAATTAGTAAAATACATGTGATAAAACTTACAAAACATATTTCGGATGCCTAGTCTACAACTTATGCAAAAAAAGTGACTTGAATGTTGAAAACGGGCCGTTTTGGACTTTTGACTGCCCAAAATTCCCTAAAACCTTTCAAACACCACCGAAAAAGTTTAAAAACCTCTAAACTATTAAAATACACATGCTCAAACTTATAAAACATAATTCGGATATCCGGTTTGTAACTTGTGCAAAAAAAAAAGGGACTTAAGTGTCAAAAATGACCCGTTTTGGGCCTTCGACTGCCTAAAATTCCTAGAAACCATTAAACCATAACCAAACCAGTTCAAAAACCTCTAAATAGCAAAATAAACATGCTCAAACTTAAACAAATACAATCCGGATGCCTAATTTGTAACTTAAGCAAAAATAAGAAAATTAAGTGTCGAAAATGGCCTGTTTTAGGCCTTCGACTGCCTAAAATGGTCAAACATCGTCAAACTGCCACAAAATTAGTTCATGCACCTCTAAAATAGTAAAATACACGTGCTCAAATTTAAAAAAAAAAATATAATTTGGTTGCCCGATTTTCAACTTATACAAAAAAAAAAAGTGACTTCAATGTCAAAAATGGCTAGTTTTGGGCTTTCGACCGCCTAAAATGCCTGAAAACCGTCAAACCATAACCAAACTAGTTCAAAAACCTCTAAACTAGTAAAATACACGTGCTCAAACTTACAAAACACAATTTGGATACCCAGTTTGCAACTTATACAATAATAAGAGACCTAAGTGTCGAAAATGGCCCGTTTTGGGCCTTCGACTGCCCAAAATGCTTGAAAATTGTCAAATCACCACCAAACCAGTTCACACATTTCTAAACTAGTAAAATACCAGTGTTCAAACTTACAAAACAAAATTCAGACGTCCAGTGTGCAACTTATGCAAAACAAATTGACTTAAGTGTTGAAGACGGCCTGTTTTGGGTCTTTGATCACCCAAAATGCCCAAAAACCATCATACCACTACCAAAACACTTCAAAAACATCTAAACAAGTAAATTACATGTGCTCAAACTTACAAAACACAATTCGGATGGCCGGTTTGCAACTTATGCAAAAAAAAAAAAAAGTAACTGAAGTGTCAAAAACAGCCCATTTTAGGCCTTTGATCTCCTAAAATTCATGAAAACTGTCAAACCAAAATCAAACCAGTTCAAAAACCTCTAAAATATTAAAATAAACATTCTCAAACTTACAAAACACAATTCAGATGCATAGTTTGCAACTTATGCAAAAATAAGAGACTTAAGTGTCGAAAATGACCCGTTTTGGGCCTTCGATCACCTAAAATGTCCGAAAATCATCAGACCACTACCAAACTAGTTCATACACCTCTAAACTAGTAAAATACACATCCTCAAACTTACAAAACACTATTCAGATTCCCAATTTACAACTTATGCAAAGATAAGAGACTTAAGTGTCGAAAATGGCCCAATTTGGGCCTTCGACCTCCTAAAATGTCCGAAAATAGTCAAAACACCACCAAACTAGTTCACACACCTCTATTTTAGTAAAATACATGTTCTCAAACTTACAAAATACTATTCTAATGCCCGGTTTGTAACTTATGCAAAAAAAAAAAAATAAGTGTAGAAAATGACCCATTTTGAGTCTTCGACTGCCCAAAATGCCCAAAAACCGTCAAATAACTGCCAAACCAATTCAAAAACGTCTAAACTAGTAAAATACCCATTCTCAAACTTATAAAACACAATTCGGATGCCCGTTTTATAACTTATGCAAAAAAAGTGACTTAAGTGTCGAAAACAACCTGTTTTGGGCCTTCGACGACCCAAAATGCCTGAAAATCATTAAACCACCACCAAACCAGTTCAAAAACCTCTAAACTAGTGAAATACACGTGCTCAAACTTACAAAACATAATTCAGATGCCCAATTTACAACTTATTCAAAAATAAGGGACTTAAGTGTCAAAAATGGCTCGTTTTGGGCCTTCGACGAACTAAAATGTCTGAAAATTGTCAAACCACTAGCAAACCAGTTCACACACCTCTAAACTAGTAAAATACACATGTTCGAACTTACAAAACACAATTCGGATGCCCAATTTGTAACCTATGCAAAAATAAGGGACTTAAGTGTCGAAAATAGTCCGTTTTAAGCCTTCGACTGCCTAAAATGCCCGAAAATTGTCAAACCACCACCAAACCAGTCCACACACCTCTAAACTAGTAAAACGTGATCAAACTTACAAAACACAATTCGGATGCTCGATTTGCAACTTATGCAAAATAAATATATAATTTTATAATTTTTCTTAATATTTTGTTTACTCATAACTAATAATTGTGAATTTATCTTTTTAGATTACTAGATTCTTGGGTGGGGGAGGGAGATGCTCAGGGTTTGGCCGAGATATTTTTTCCTTCTTCTTTTTCTAACATTAATCTGTATATTTGTAAAAAATTTTAATTTATTGCACGAATTTGAATTTGTACTCGGAATTTGTATTTGTAATTAACTTTTATTTTATTGATGAAATGAATTTGATATCTTTGTTTTTATGTATGTGATTGTATTAGATTATTGATGACTGCCACTTATAGTCCGTTATTAGTGGCTTCATGCATGCATCGCAAATAGGCATTATTAGCGGAGTTCATGCGTGCGCGGCTAATAGGCCATACATAGCGGCGTTCATGCGTACATCGCTAATAGGCCATTATGTGTGACGTTCATGCGTGCGCCGTTAATAAAGGACTATTGGCAACGTTTAGTATCTTCGGATGTACTTTTTAGTGACACTTATTAAATGCCGCTAATAAGGTATTAATAGCGGCGTTTTTTGTCTGAACACCGCTAATAGTATTTGTGACATTGCTATTAGCAGCGGCGCTTATGAACGCCGCTAATAGTTTTGTTTCTTATAATGATAGTAGTTTTTGGAAGTAATCCCCTCCATATTTTCTCTTTTTTTTTATTTGTTATAAGAGAATGATTGAATATTTATTTATTTATTTTGCTTCTTATCTCATTGAGTATGTGAGATATAATTATAACTAATGCTATCTTAAGTAACTAATCCCATACCCTAGTGGAATTATTTTTATCTTAGTGAAATATAATTATAACTAATCCCATCTTAAGTAAATATTTAAACATAAGATAAAATATTATTTATCCTATCATACCTTCTTATTCTATCAAACAAAAATTTTAATGTTATATTTTTTACTACTAATTTTTTTTAGAATATTTTAATAAAATAAGACTTGTCTTTCCTTCTCAATTATTATTATTTTTATATTATCATATGAGTCTTTTTAAATTTTAATATCTTTAATTTTATTTTTTTAATTAATTTTTTTTTTGAATCCTCCGGCATCATAGTTCCAGACCAAGAAGGGGAAAAAGCATTTATAATTGTAAACTTGGAACAATAAAGGAGTTGGAAACTTGGAACAGGCTTCCCATGTATAAATTTCTATTGTAAATCATATGAATGCATCAAAATATACATATATATATATATATATATATATTGAAAAATAAAATAAAAATATTGAGGATATTTTCGGCTGGACGTCCAGAAGATTGGCCGACACTTTCGGCCACAACACAAGCGTCAATGGCATGTGGTAATTATCGACTCGAAAATCATAGTGGCATCCTCGTATTCTGCAGTCAATCGGTGCCCGCTTCCCGAGATCTCATACGTGGCAGCCCCTCCGGATGCCCAGAAAGCAGTTAGACAAACGGCTCAAGGATTCGTCCTTTTTGCAGTCCGTTGCTCTCTATCCGTTGGATCAGAGAATCCAAAACCCTCTGGTTAACCTAACCGCAGGTTCGGCGCAACCAAGTTGACCAAGGAATAATTCTACTAGCAATTACCCCTAAAGAGAGCGTTATTTACAACTCGCCCATTACTATCTTATTCTATAAATGGAGCGTTTGAGGGGAGCTAGGTTTGCCAAACTGAAGAGCTCCAGGGGCCCTATCGGGGGAAGAAAGTACTCTCTCTCTCTCTCTAGCAATGGCGACTTCATCAAGCAAATCAAGCGGCCCAGTCTTACCGATCGCATCAACCTTCCAAAGGTCAATCTCACCCTCCGGTCGATTCGCGTCATCATCACCGTCTAAAGCAAAAATTTTAAATAAGGTTTATTATTTTTTTAATATTAAATTTAAAATTTTTCATTAATTAAAAAACTTGTGATCAATGTGTTGAGTTGAGACAATGTTGTATGTCCCTCAATTTAATTAAAGAGATTTAAAAAATTTAGAGTAAAAAATAAAGAGAAGAAGAGAAGATTCAGATAATGTAGGAGAAAAAAAGAGATAATAAATAGGAGAACATGTTATATTAAAAATGCCAAAGTGGTAAAGTGAGGGTTGAGTTTTTAAGACTCTTCAATTTTATTATTTTTTAATGTATAAAATATAATTGGTAAGACATTTATAGAACCTTTTTTTGGGTAAGGATTATCATTAAACATGGTTGAGTTTTCGAGACTTGCGATTTTATTTTTTTATATATAAAATATAATTGATTAAAATATTTATAGGGACATTTTTTTTAGGGTAAGATTTAAGGATTAGACTTTTAAGAATTTTATATTCCTACTTTTAATTAAATTATATTATATATATATATATAAAATTTGGGACCTTGTTTGTAGGTAGGACCTAAAGCGATCGGTTTAGTCGCCTTATACCAGAGCCGTCAAGAGTTTTATATTAAAACTTTCTTTTTTTGAAATTTTTAGATAAAAAAAAAAAAATGTATCTTTGACTTTTTAGAATGAAAATTTTATTTTATCAATTTTTTAGTATTTTTCCTAACAAAAAAAATACTAATCATAATGGATTTTCACTTATAATCCTTGTGATAGCATTTTTTATTTTCTAATGAACCACCCAATTACAAAATGTTATGTACTAGGAGGAATCGTCATTATATATAATTAAAAAAATACGAAACATAACAGATTTTTTTATATTATTTTTTATTTTAAGCTAAAAAAGGTACCTTTTTTACTTAATATATATAAACATACAATAATGTAAAAATAAATGATTACAACACATGAAACTAACATAATAATGCGATTGTAGACATTCGGTCATTGCGACTAACATAATCTGGCCATTGACTTGGTAGGAATCACTCCAGAGTTAGAGAACTTTAAGGATGATGGATTTGACCCTCCACCACTTAAATGGAAAGGAATTTGTCACCACCATGCTAACTTGTCAAGATGCAACAGGTCATTTCATGAAAATATATATGTATATATATATATATATATATGAGTTTGATATATTACGTAGTAATATATTATTTTAATAACTTTTTATAATATATAATATGTTTTTTTATCGATAATCTTTTACTGATCACTTTATTACCGACATTTTTATTCGATACGTAATAGATGTCGGTAGTAATTTTTTCCTGATACTTTGTTAGTATTTCCGACAGAAAAAGGCATTGGTATAAAGTCATTGTCCTTAGTGAATCAACTCAGCTCAAACCTTTTTTTTGTCTCACATAGTTATCAGATAGAATCAAACCCTCAATGATTAGATTAATGGCCTAAAACCTCAAAATAAGATAGAAGCATACATATATATATATATATACATATATATAGTTCAAATGGTAATTATAGAAGCCTTAGACTATGCTTGCCGACGCACTTAAACTTGTTTTTGGTAATGATTAAATTAATACATATGGCCAAGCCAAATTGTAATGGATGGATGAATATCCTCACTACTAAAAGATTTCTTCAAATATTTCCTCATTAATACACTTTTGAATAGTTAACATGTTAAGTGAATAGACTAAAGATGCACCAAACATATTAAGTCATCAAACTGCGTGTTATATATATTTTATATATATAAAGAGACCGATGGATATTTGGATAAATTTTTAAATGAACTTGGTTGAATGATGAAGTTAATAGACCCGGCCAATAGTTATATGACATGCAATCTGTGTTTAAAATTGGATAAATATGACTTTTTTTCTTTTTCTTTGAAGCAAAAGAAAAAAGAAAAAGAGTTTTATAGAAAGGAAAGATCCTTTTATTTAATAATTGTAATTTCTACTAGGCATGGTGTTGTGCCACTGCCACCCATAGCATCATAGAAAAGTAAATACCACACTATCAGATACATGAAATAGAACTACATATGTATCAGCTCAGCATTATTCATGAAACATATAAATTTCTATGAACATGCTGTTTATTTATATATTATCATTAGCTTAATGTTGCTGAGCTGTCTCCCCTAACTAGACCTTCAAACCCTGCCAAAAAAATAAATAAATAAATTTACAACACATAAACAAGTGACAAGCAATACTGTGGGTAGTAATTCATAATATGCTAGTAATAATATATATGGTAAATTAAACTTATTTTTCTTGAGTTTTTTGACAATTATATTAAATTTTTCTGAAATTTTTGAAATTAAACTAACTTCTCATATTTTATCTGACAAATTACAAATATTCATTTCAGTCAATTTTTTTTAAATGAAAAAATTGTCCCTTTCTTTTTTTTTATATATACTTTTTTTTCTTCAATTTTATCAATTTTTAAAATTTTTCTTATTTTCAAATAAAAATTGATCAAAACATTAAATTTATTTTTATATGAAATGAAAATAGAGTATTTACCTTAAAATTATTTTTATATAAAATAAAATATTCTTCAAAAAATATAGAAAAAAATTAAAAAAACATGAATGAAATAGTTGTCATTTTGAAAAAAAAAAAATTGACTAGAAAAGGGTATTTGTAATCTATCAATAAAAGAGATGTGAGTGTAATTTCATTCTTTCTAATACTCACCCAATGCCACCACATAAAGGCTTGTTTAATAGATTTTGGAACCACCCATCTAAAACCTCACCATTCCAAACATGAAGACCAAAATTTCCAGGTATGAGAGCATAAAAGAAGAAGATGGTCAGTAGATTCCAGTTCTGAACCACAGAAACTACAAAGATTTTTTCTATCACAATCAATTGTAACTAGGCACATAAGCCTATCAGTTGATTTTACCCTTTCCCACCATATGATCCAGCTGAAGAATTGAACTTTGGGGGTGCAGAATTTTTGCAAATAAAATAAAAATTCAAGTGTTTATAACCTATTGAAGATTCAAAGAATTCATAAACTTTTAGGAAATGCTATGCTTTCTAAATTTGTATTCCAAATGATTTGGTATTGATACGGCAGAATTACATTAATTACAAGATTTCAAGTTTTGTTAGTAATCCAATACCATGTCAATGCCCAATTCAGATCACCATCAGTATCCATCACAAATTCGGCCACCTTACCATCTTTATTTTCAATTATATTAAACAGTCTAGGAACATAAGAAATAGAGAATTATCTCCCAGCCAAATATCTTTCCACAAAGACATTCTTCTACCATTTCCCACCACCAAATGAATATTACCATGAAAGCCATTAAATAAACCGGGATTCCTATGATCTACCATCAGAATATCCTTCCATGAAGTTGAAGTTTTAGAGTTAATTCCCAGTTTAGGATGCCAAGAATGCTCATCAACCCTATATTTAGCACAGATCACCCTCCTCCATAGAAATTTATTTTCTTTACCAAATTTCCATCACCATTTCAATAAGAGAGCATCATTCATAAATCTTAGATTCCTATCCCCCATACCTCCCATTTCTTTTTTCATTGAGATTTTTCCCCTCTTAATTAAGTGCATTTTCTTCTTAGTTTCCTCATCACCCCATAAAAATCCACTTTGAATTCTTTCAATTCCCTTTTCCACTTCCATAGGCATCTTAAACAAAGATAAATAAAAAGGTGGGTAAGGAATTAAGAACCAACTTGATGATTACTAATCTCCCCCATAGGATAGATACCTTTTCTGTTAGATTTACCATCACAACTGCCACCACAGCAAGCCATCTCAGCCAAATGCTCCAGCTCAGTGATGATATCTCAGCACAATCCAGATGATTCTAGAATACCATGAGCTGTAATTCTGTTTTATACAAATTGCCCAAGTTAGTTAGAATCAGGATTTTTATTGATTCTCTGTAAGTAATATAAATAGAGAGCTCAGCACGTTGTAAAGGGCGAATGAAGTAATGGAAGCAGATATTTCTCTGCAACAAACTGCTTCTCTATTTTTCCATTTTATCACTCTGTTTCTCTGCAGATAATTAGTCTTCCAAATCTGATATGGTATCAGAGCCATAAATGGCTACAGAAAGCACCAATTCTTCTGTCAACACCAATTCTTCCATCAATACCAACCCTAAAGATCCATCGAGCCCTTATTTCCTCAACCCAAATGATGGTCTGGCAACGCTACTCACCAACCACCTTCTTACTGCTGAAAACTACCATTCTTGGGCACGCACCGTACGTCATTCACTGAGAATCAAAAAGAAACTGGGTTTCATTGATGGTACCTTTCTTGAACCCTCCTTCACTGATGCTCTGTTAGAACTATGGCTTGAATGCAATGACATGGTTGTAACTTGGCTTCAAAATGCAATGTCTCTTGAAATCAAAAACAGTGTCGTCTATGTCGAAACTGCTCATGAATTGTGGCTTGAACTTGAACAACGTTTTGCCCAAAACAATGGGCCAAGGATCTATGAATTGAAGCAATCTATTCACAATATTACCCAAAGTGATGATTCTGTCAGCCTCTACTTCTCTAAGTTGAAAAGCTTATTTGATGAACTCCTCAATTTTGAACTTATTCCATCATGTACATGTGGTGCCATGAAACCTGTTCTTGAGAACCAACAACGTGACTGGATGATGAAATTTCTCATGGGGCTCAACGAGTCTTTCAGTAACATCAAAACACAGATTGTCCTTCTCAAACCCACCCCATCCTTGAGTGAAGTTTATGCTCTCGTTCAACAAGAAGAAAAGCGTAAACAGATCTCTACTCTCCCCAATCTTTATGATACACTTGCCTTGGCTACCAAAACTCATTATCCATCCTCCCGAGACATTCCCAAATCCTTTGGTTCTCAACGACGAGACAAACTATTTTGCACTTTTTGCAAAGTCTCCGGTCATTCTCTGGACAAGTGTTTTAAGGCCAATCCTAATCTTGAGAAACCCACATGTACATATTGTCATCTCGTTGGTCACACTGCAGAGAGATGTTACAAATTGCATGGTTATCCTCCTGGCTATAAGCTTGCAAATCGATCCAGAGAGCCTAACCCATCTGTTAACCAAATTAGTCTCTCCAACCAAGAACAGATCAGTGAAGATTCTCCAGCAGTTCTAACTAAAGCACAGTATCAACATCTCATTGCTTTGCTCCAGTCTCACGATCCACAACCAGCTGCCAATCAAGTTCAGACCATTGCTCCACCTCCAGTTTGTCCTTCGCCTTCCTCCATGTCTGGTATAGCTTCCTGTTTTTTAGTTTCTCATACAACATCTTCACATTCTATACCTTGGATTATAGACACAGGTGCAACAGATCATATGATTTGCTGCACCTCCATTTATAGTTCTCCGCCCATCACAGTTGATTTTAAAGTCAGATTTCCAAATGGTAATCACGCCAATGTTACTCATAAGGGTATTGTTAAACTCACTTCTGCTATTACTCTCAAAGATGTTTTATGCATTCCTTCTTTTAATTTCAACCTTCTCTCAGCCAAGAAACTAATTCAGGACATTAATTGTTGCTTTGTTTTCTTTGCTAATGAGTGTTATGTGCAGGACCTTTTTTCTTGGAGCACGATTGGGAAGGGTGAGGCTGTCAATGGTCTTTATCATCTTCGGCTGACAGGAGTGTCTCCCACAGCCCTCTCTTCCATTTTCTCCACTTTACCTTTACGTAAATGCCCTGTTTCTGCCCCTGTTACTTCTCAGCAGAGTATTCACCATTTATGGCATTGTAGAATGGGTCATTTGTCTGAATCAAGATTATCTTTGTTACAAACAGATTTACCTCTCTTAACTTCTATGGATTCAATTACTCCATGTTCTACATGTCATTTAGCAAAACATCACAGATTACCTTTTCCCATTAGCGACAACCACGCCTCAAAACCATTTGATCTCATCCACTGTGACATTTGGGGACCATGCACCCACATGGCTTATGATGGATCAAAATATTTCTTAACAATTGTTGATGATTTTACTAGATCCACTTGGGTCTATTTAATGAAAAACAAATCTCAAACTCGACCTCTACTTCAATCTTTTTGCTCACTAATTGAAACACAATTCCACACAAAGCTTAAAGCACTTCGATCTGATAATGGAAATGAATTTTCAATGACTGATTTTTTCATGCAAAAAGGGATTGTTCACCAAAAAACTTGTGTCGACAGCCCCCAACAAAATGGGGTTGTAGAACGGAAGCATCAACACATTTTGAATGTTGCTCGTGCTTTAAAATTTCAATCCGGTGTTCCCTTGTCTTTTTGGAATGATTGCATTTTAACTGCTACTTATCTCATTAACAGAACACCATCCCCCAATTTGCAAAATCATAGCCCATATCAACTCCTCTTCCACACCAAACCCACCTATCACCACTTGAGAACCTTCGGCTGCCTTTGCTATGCATCTACCTTAAAACAAAACCGACACAAATTTGACTCTAGAGCACGCAAATGCATTCTGCTTGGATATCCATTCGGCATCAAAGGCTACAAGTTATTTGATTTAACCAGCCACTCCATTTTTTACTCCCGAGACGTCACTTTCTACGAACACATCTTTCCCTATAATCCTAATCTTTCCACTACACAGCCCTTCCCCCACTCTACTATGCCTCAGTTTCCCTCTCTCGGTACTGACACCATCACCCAGTCCCTGCCATCCCACTCTGCTATTCCCTCAACATACTCCCTATCACAGCAAGCTTCACCTCTCCTTTCCTTTGACCCTCCCACTGCATCCTCTCCCTCGCATCAACCTCCTCCTCAAATTCCCTTAGCTATTCTCACACACCCACCCTCTCCACAATCCTCCTCTCCAAACATAACCCAAACACAACTTCCTACTCGCAGATCCACCCGCCCAAAAATATCACCTGCCTATCTCCAAGACTACTCCTGTCAGCAGGTCCTTGCACCCACTTCTTCCCTTTCAAGCTCAGAGATCCAAGGTCATTCCCTTACTCCTCATTTATATCCCTTGCATTCTGTCTTGTCTCATGCTAAATTGTCTTCTCCCCATGCTGCTTTTGCCATCTCTATCCTTAATCATATTGAACCTTCCACTTATGCACAAGCTGTCAAAAGCTTAGACTGGCGTGTTGCAATGGATAATGAGATTGCTGCCTTGGAATTGAATAAGACTTGGGATGTTATTGATCTACCTATTGGGCAGAAGACCATTGGTTCCAAATGGGTTTACAAAATTAAATACAACTCCGATGGCACAATTGCAAGGCACAAAGCCCGTTTAGTTGCCAAGGGTTACACCCAAGAGGAGGGCCTTGATTACCATGAGACATTCGCCCCCCGTAGCCAAACTTGTTACAGTCAAAACCTTACTAGCCGTGGCTGCAATCAACGGATGGAAACTTCATCAATTCGATGTTAACAACGCCTTTTTACATGGCGAGTTGGAGGAAGACGTGTATATGAAACTCCCTTCTGGTTACTCAGTCCAAGGAAAGAACAAGGTTTGCAAATTAAACAAGAGCTTATATGGCCTCAAACAGGCATCTCGCCAATGGTATGCCAAATTTTCATCTTCTTTGTTACAATTTGGATTTATTCAGTCCAGAGCTGATTACAGCCTCTTTACCAAAGGAAGTGGTTCATCCTTTCTCGCGCTACTTGTGTATGTTGATGATATAGTTGTAGCTTCCAATGATCACCATGGTATTTCAGCTCTCAAAACTTTTCTCGAATCGAAGTTCCAGATCAAGGATCTTGGGCCACTTAAATATTTTCTCGGTTTGGAGGTAGCCCGAAACTCAACTGGAATTCAATTATGCCAGCGGAAATACTGTCTGGACATTCTAGCCGATGCTGGCTTCACTGGCTGCAAGCCCAGTTTAATTCCCATGGACTCGAATCTCAAACTTAACAAGGATGAAGGCCAATTGATCTCTGATCCATCAGAATTCCGTAGGCTCATTGGACGGCTTCTCTACTTAACCATCACACGTCCTGATCTTTCTTTCTCTGTTAACCTGCTCAGTCAATACATGAGTGCTCCTCGGGTTCCACATCTTCAAGCAGCTTACAAGGTGCTGCATTATGTCAAAAAATCACCTGGCCAGGGACTGTTCTTCCCTGCCTCGTCTCCTTGTCAATTAATATCCTATTGTGATTCCGATTGGGCATCATGCCCGGATACTAGACGATCCACAACTGGCTACTGTGTGTTTCTCGTGCAATCACTCATTTCATGGAAATGTAAGAAGCAGACCACCATTTCCCGTAGTTCAGCTGAGGCAGAGTATCGGTCTATGGCTGCTGCTTCTTGTGAGCTTGTCTGGCTCAAGTATTTACTTACTAATCTCCAGGTTCTTCATCCTCAGCCCGCCATCCTTCACTGTGACAGCAAGTCTGCTCTCCACATTGCATCCAACCCAGTTTTTCACGAAAGGACTAAGCATATTGAATTAGATTGTCATCTAATTCGGGATAAAATTCAGGAGGGTGTTATCTCCACTGCCTACACGCCATCTTCTTGCCAGATAGCCGATATCCTCACAAAAGCTCTCTCTTCTCCACTGTTCTATTCTTTATTACGCAAGATGGGAGTTATTGACATACACTCTCCATCTTGTGGGGGGATGTTAGATTTACCATCACAACTGCCACCACAGCAAGCCATCTCAGCCAAATGCTCCAGCTCAGTGATGATATCTCAGCACAATCCAGATGATTCTAGAATACCATGAGCTGTAATTCTGTTTTATACAAATTGCCCAAGTTAGTTAGAATCAGGATTTTTATTGATTCTCTGTAAGTAATATAAATAGAGAGCTCAGCACGTTGTAAAGGGCGAATGAAGTAATGGAAGCAGATATTTCTCTGCAACAAACTGCTTCTCTATTTTTCCATTTTATCACTCTGTTTCTCTGCAGATAATTAGTCTTCCAAATCTGATATTTTCTTCCAAGAGGCTAACCTCTTCTTAATCTTATCCAACACTAGAAGCCATATATTCCGAAGCTTTGGACTAGCTCCTAATGGCATATATACCCCAAAAATCTTTAAGGAAGAGTCTAATTTTTACATTTCAAAATATTTGTTATTGAACTCATTACATTTTCCTCAACACCAACTCCACAAACCACACTCTTCTCAAAACTGATTTTCAAATCCGATATGATTTAAAAATACCTTAGAATTCTTTTGATATTTATCACTTTTTCCAAATCAGCTTCACAAAAAATAGCTGAATCATCAAGTAAACTGGAGGTGAATAATACACAATGATCATTATGTTCAAATGCCACACCTTTAATAATCCCCAAATATCTAGCATTCTTAAAGAGCATATTTAGACCCTCAACAGCCACAATGAACAACAAAAGAGATAGAAGATCTCATTGTCTAACGCCTTTCCTCATCTTAAATTGCATAGTATGAGATCTAGAGATCCATTCATAAGAATGGATAAACACCCATATATATATATATATATATATATTATTAAAATTTATTATGATCCATTTACCACATCTCACCATATTAATCCCATAAATTGAAAGGAGGCCACAAGGATTACGGCACATAAACTTTCATCTAATTTCAAATGGTAGAATCACGTCATGGATTCTTCCATGAGTAATGTTACATATCTAAATTTATATCTCAAATGATAAGGTAGTGATATAATATATCATTGAGTCACGTTAATTACATAACTCAATGCACTGCCGCTAAAATAGTAATAGTTCATTTAGGATACAAAATTTGAGATATAAATTTGAAAAATATAGCATTTGCTTTTTGTCATTCAATAATTGAAATTCAATTGCATGTACTGGTAAATACACACTTATAAAATCTTATGAAAAGTAGGTCTCCTTTTAATTCAGTAGGCCAATGGTTCTGTATGATGAGATTGTCCCATTAAGAATACCTTTTAGGAAAGTATCATGTTCCTTTCCAAAAATTTGAAAACTTCCAATGAAAAAAAAAAACAGTTGCTAGTGAGTCATTGACTAATGATGTCAATTCGTGTATACGTTGCAAGAACAACACAATAACCCAAACAATTAGTGTGTGGATAATGTACACACACACACACATACACACACATATATATATGACATAAATCTTGCTTGCATTAACTTTCTGCAATGGGGTGGTTGCTGTTGAGGTGCCTCAAATTATACGATGCAATTGTTTACTCTGACATGATACGGCCTTCCAAATGCTTATGACAGCTCTCTCTTTCATCAGGATCTGAGTTCTTGTTGGTTGTTGTTACAATATCCGTATGGGTGTTGTCTCAGTTGGCAAAACCCTTGCTCGTTGGATCTTGTGATTGCTTTATTTTGGTTTGTTTGTTTGCAGTTTGGGCTTGAGGTCTCTTTTTGGCAGATTTATGTTGGTTATTTTTTCCTTGGTGACTATGTTTGTAGCTTTGTTTCTATAGAAAATTTAGTTGGTTTGTGCTTTTTCTTTATTTCAGGCTTAGTTAGAGATGTCAATTGGATTGGTGCAGATATAACACGTTAGCAAGCGGTACGGTATGGCACGATATGGTGGTCGGTGGGTCAGGCTGACCCCCCCAAGCACGCAGCCCAGGCACGACACAAGCATAGCCTGGCACGAGCACAGCCCATCACGACATGTTAAATCTAATTTATTTCCTATTTTATTATAATTTATTATTATTATGTGAATATATTTAAACAAAATATTATAATAATTTAAAAAAAATTACAAATATAAACAAAATATTATAATAACAATAATAAAGTGAATAATAATAATATTAAACTATCAAATAACAAAGTAAAAAATACAAAAGTTAAATAAAATATTATAATTGTAAATAATAAAATAAAAAATTGTGATATTATGTAATTAGAACCAAAAAAAAAATTAAAACATTTAAAAAAGGTATGACCATATTAGTCATTAAAAAAAATTGAGAGGCCCACGGCTCTGGTCTGCCATGGGCTGGGCTTAATGGTTTCGAACATGGGCCTGACTCCAATGGACTGACTCGTTTGACACCTCTAGGCTTAGTGCTAGCATATGATTGGATTTTAGTTTGGTGCCAACATAATTTAGATGTTATCGAGTTGTATATCTTGTACTGTCTTCTTATTAATAATATTTTTTTTCACTGAAAAAATATATATAATATTGGAGACGAGAGTCTCTAAAACCATTATTCATTATATATAGCCACTCAAATACTGGAACAGTAATTTATTAAACTTAAATCTTATTAGTTTCCTTATTATGGATTGCTTACATATAATTATAAATGTAGCTTAAATTATCCTAAAAAGAAGCCCAATTGTGGCATGCTTTCTTTAATGAGTTATAAAATTTGAGCCAGCTCTCTTACAAACTGCCTCAGAATAATCCTTTTGGACAACTTCAAACCCTAAAAACACAAGAATACAAGATTAGAAACAATTTTACTACACACACATACATATATATATATATATATATGACATAAGGAAATTGGTTTGCTTACTCCTGATATTCAATTTTGATTATTCCAACCATAGGGTTTGCAATTGTAGCAAAGCCTTCTTTTGAGGGATCAAGGTTCTTCCACATCCAGGACAGTGATCCACAATCTTTATACTGACGCTTTTACCAATGCAAGGGTGTGGTACAGGGTTTGTAGGCCCAATGCATGTAGCCTGTTGAATAAAAAATCTTGTAAAACAAATCAAACAAATGAAATAAAAAAAATAGCAATAAGCTCACAGCTTGTTGAATACAAATTTGTCAAAAGATGTTCCTTTGATTTAGTACTGCTCTGATTCTCCTCAGGAAACGAGCTCTTCTTTTTATTAAAAAAAGAAAAAAAAAAGCCTCCAACAAATCAACACTGTTTTGGTAACATGAGCATCTGCCTAATTCTATTTGGCCTCTCGACAATCTATCTCTATATCGGCTTTTAGTGGTGGCGCACTCCCTTTTCACATGGCTATACATATATATATATATATATAAATTATATAAAACCTAATCTTAATATAATTAGGATTTCTAATCCTATTTAAATTAATAATACCACTTCCATTAGGATAAAGACTCATAATCCCATTAGGATAAAATAAATCAAATCGTACCAGCTACCAACACTCAATTTTAAGAGTCCTACTAAAAATATAGTAACTTGGTTTAATTGGCTTACATTGCCTCCCTGAAACCAAGGTCTTCAAGCTTTACCATGCCAAGTAACCTCTTCAATTTCAAAAAAGAATTTATTTTGAGTAGCTTTGTAAAAATATCTGCAACTTGTTCTTTTAAAGGACAAAATTCAAGCTGGATTTCCTTGTCATTCACAAAGTCACGAATGAAGTGAAACTTGATATCAATGTGCTTGCTTCTCCCATGAAAAACTAGAATTTTTGTCAATGCAATAGCTGACTTGTTATCACAAAATATTGTTGTATGTCCATCCTGCTTGTGTTGTAGAACACCAAACATCCGCCGTAACCAAACTGCTTGAGTAGAACTATTCCCTGCTGTAATGTACTCTACTTCTACTGTTGAAAGAGCAATAACCTGCTACTTTTTAGAAAACCAAGAAAATACACCAGAACCAAGATGAAAGACATATCCTGAAGTACTCTTTCGCATATCAGTATCACCTATCCAATCACTATCTGTATATCCAACAAGTTCCAAACTGTTAGAAGATGGGTAAAAAATACCATCACTTTGCGTACCTTGAATGTATCGCAAAATCTGTTTAGCAGCTTGCAAGTGAGATTGATGTGGAGTATCCATAAATCTGTTAATCAACCCAACACCAAACACAATATTTGGCCTAGTAGAAGTCAAATATCTCAAGCTTCCTACCAACCTTTTAAAGTAGGTTGGATTCACACTATCACCTGTTCCATCTCTCACCAATTTCAATCTTTCCTCAACTAGAGTCAAAATTGGATTGGACTTATCCATCCTAAACCTTTTCAAAATATCACCAGCATACTTTTTCTGTGAAATAAAAATTCCACCATCTGTTTGAACAACTTCAATGCCAAGAAAATAAGACATTAGTCTCATATCTGTCATCTCAAAGTGAGCTATCATAGCCTCCCTAAATTCTAAAATCAACTTTGGATTATTGCCAGTAAATATCAAATCGTCAACATATAAGCACGCAATAAGAATATTACCATGTGAATTAGACTTGACATATAAAGTATGTTCATAAGAACATCTCTCAAAACCATGCTCAACAAAATAAGAGTCAATACGTGTATACCACGCTCTTGGCGCTTGCTTCAATCCATACAAGGCCTTATTCAATCTAAGGACTTTGTTTTCATGCCCTTTTATTACATAGCCGGCAGGTTGCTCAACATAAACTTCTTCTTTAAGTACACCATTAAGAACGCAGATTTAACATCTATTTGAAAAATTCTCCAATTATTTTGAGCAGCAAGAGAAACAAACATACAAACTGTATTATGTCTAGGAACAGGAGCAAACACTTCAAAATAATCAATACTTGGCTTTTGTTTGTAACCCTTAGTCACCAATCTTGCTTTAAAGCGATCTACCTCACCATTGGGCCTATACTTTGTATTGTACACCCACTTCACACCAATTGGTCTCTTACCACTAGGAAAAGTAGTAAGTTGACATGTCTTGTTCTTCTCAATTACATGGATCTCATCATCCATGGCTTTAATCCAATGATCATTATGAGTGACTTCTTCAAAAGTCACTGAATCACAATCTGCAAATAAAACAAAATTCATCAAATCTTCATTAGTTGGCTCATTATCACTACCAACAACATAATCCTGTAAGTGAGTAGGCAAGTGGCGTTGACATTGAGGACGTCTAGAGGACTTTGCATGAGGTGATGACACATCTGAAGATGGAGGATCACTAATATGCGGATCTGTATTATTAAAAGTTAAAGCTAGCTGGATTTGATCATTCTGAGACCAATCCCAAACTCCTTACTCATCAAAAGTCATATCACGACTGATAATTACCTTCTCTATTATTGGATTATACAACTTATAAGCCTTTGACAATTGACTATAGCTAATGAAAATACACTTTTCACCTCTATCATCAAGTTTCTTTCTAAGTTGATCTAGCACATGAGCGTATGCAATGTATCTAAACACCCTTAGGTATTTAATGACAGGCTTCTATCCACTCCAAGCTTTTTGTGGGGTTTTGTTAGAAACACTTCTAGTAGGGCACATATTCAAAACATAAATAGCATAAGCAACAGCTTCAGCCCAAAAACCTTTAGGCAAATTTTTAAATTTTAACATGTATCTAACCATATCCATAACAATTCTATTATTTCTTTCTACCACTCCGTTTTGCTGTGGAGTATATCTAGCAGTCAACTGATGCCTAATACCATGTTTCTCTAAAAAATCATCACAAACAAGATACTCTGTACCTCTATCAGTTCTCAAAGTTTTAATTTGAAATCCACTTCGCTTTTTAACATAGGCCTTGAATTTTTTAAAAGTATCGCAAGTATCAAATTTATGTTGCAAAAAATAAACTCATGCTTTTCTGCTAAAATCATCAATGAAAGTAATAAAGTACCTACTGCCACCATTAGAAGGTGCCTCTACTGAGCATATATCTGAGTGTATCAACTCCAAAGGCCTCTTGGCTCTCCATGAACTTCCTGAAGAAAAACATCTTTATGTTTCTTTCTAATAACACAAGTTTCACAAACTCTATTTTAGATATCAACAATAGGTAAACCAGAAACCCAATGTTTTCTAAGCAAGGAAATTAAGACTGTCAAAATTCACATGCCCAAAACGCATATGCCATAACCAATTATCATCATCAACCATAGAACTAAAGCAAGGTAAATTCTCACACTTAACACTCAATGGAAATAAACAATTTGGAGTCATGTTTACCTTTGCTATTAGCCCCATACGATCATCATTAATTGTGCAAATTCCGATGGTGGATTCGCATATCATAATCTCTCTCTGAAAGTTGCCCTATACTTAACAAATTTTGTTGCAAATCCTGGTACATAAAGCACATCTAAAATATATTTGTGAGACCCATTCTTTAATCTGATTACTATTCTACCTTTACCCATCACAAGGTATCTTTGAATTATTTTCAAACTTTACCTTCTAATCAAACAGACTCATCCAAATCAGAAAACATGTCTTTCTTACCACACATGTAATTACTACAGCCAATATCTAAATACCCCCTAGCACTATCATCATTATCCACAACATTACAAGCCAGTAACACGGTCTCTACTTCATTATTACCACCAGGATTATTTTCAGCAACATTAGCTTGATGATCTCTATTATTCGGCCTTCTAGATCTGCAATCAGATTTTTTATGCCCAAACTTGCCACAATTAAAACATTGAATATTGGATTTATGAGATTGTGGATTAGAATTGTTACCGTCCCCTCTTCCTTGGACTGGTTTGTACTGTCAATTATTATCTGCCACTGATTATTGTTCTGCCACTGGTTGCCTTTGCCTCTTCCTCCACTAGATATGTTTTAACCATTATTGCCTCTGCCTCTTCTATTGTTGTGATTCTGCCCTCTATTCTGGTAGCCTTGAAAACGTTGATTAAGTTCTGCATTATTCTGAGACTCGCCTTTTTCATTCTTTAAATTTAATTGAGCTTGCAAAGCTTCTTCCACTGAATTTTTTGATCTCTCATTCAAGCGTTGTTCATGAACGGTCAACAAACCCTGTAATTCATCCACTGTCATGGACTCCAAGTTAGCACACTCTTCAATAGCAGTCACTTTATATTCAAACCGCAGTGTCAAGTTTTGAAGAATTTTTTTAACTATTTGACGATTTGCTATTTGTTCACCATTAGTCCTCATCTCATTAACAAGTGTCGCGGTCCATTAAAAATAATCAGAAATAGTTTTTGATTTTTTCATCTGCAACAATTCAAAATCTCTATGCAATTTTTGTAATCTAGCATTTTTCACCTTATCAACACCAACATATATTTTTTTACGAATATCTCATACTTGTTTCGCAGACTGAACATGGACAATTTTACTAAGAATAGAAATATCTAAAATTCGATGAATACAATTTAAAGTTTTGAAGTGTACTTGCCTTGTTGCCTTATCTGCATTTGCTGCAAGCTCTTTTTATTGAATTTTGTCGTCAAATCACTTGAACCAAAAAGGTCATCATCGCACTCTCCCAAATATGAATAGGAGATTTTTCATCAAATTTATACACCGTACAAATAAGTGAAGACATCTTGATGAACAAAAAAAAAAAAACACAGACTCTGATACCAGTTGTTGAATAAAAAATCTTGTAAAACAAATCAAACAAACGAAATAAAAAAATAGCAATAAGCTCACAACTTGTTGAATACAAATCTGTCAAAAGACGTTCCTTTGATTTAGTACTGCTTTGATTCTCCTCAGGAAACAAGCTCTTCTTTTTATTAAAAAAAAAAAATACCTCCAACAAATCAACACTGTTTTGGTAAGATGAGCATCTGCCTAATTCTATTTGGCCTCTCGACAATCTATCTCTGTATCGGCTTTCAGTGGTGGTGCACTCCCTTTTCACATGGCTATACATATAAATATATATATATATATAAATTATATAACGCCTAATCCTAATATAATTAGGATTTCTAATCCTATTTAAATTAATAATATCACTTCCATTAGGATAAAGACTCCTAATCTCATTAAGATAAAACAAATCAAATTGTACCACTACCAGGTCTCAACTTTAAGGGTCCTACTAAAAATATAGTAACTTGGTTTAATTGGCTCACATAACCTTATACATTTTCCCACATATAGCTCCATTATTCCAAAGAGGATCACAGGCTGCAGTGATCATCACACCATTGGGCTTGCTACCATAACATGCCAACGTTGTCAAACCCAATAGTTCATCATAAGCTTCATGAACATATTTGACACATTAACACACAAGATGTAGATTAATTTATTTGCTTTCTTTTCTAGAATTGTAGGTACATTTGTTCTTGATGAGTCAATGAAGTCCATTTTTTTTTCCTTTTTTACTCTAAGTGCACTTTTATATGATTTGATATATTAGATTACCAATTACTCTAAAAACTTAAGGTATTAGAGAATGTGTTAACAATTTAGATCAAGTTATTTTAACATCTTCCTTCACATACAATCTCATCTGGTACTTGGAGATTAGAGAGCATACGAAGAGATTGACATATACCGGCACAAAGACAAAATAGAGTGAACTTTAACAGAATAGGACAAGAGAGTGCAAATGTTGCACTTAATTAATAGGAGAGAAACTTCAATCTCAGACATATCAAAACTGGAGCTTTGATACTAAATTAGGTGATCACTAGTTTCTCTAAAAGTTTAAATTGTTAAAAAATAAGTCAACAATTTATACGAAGCTATTTTAACATGACAAAGTCTTGATACTATCAACCATCAACAAATCACAAGTATCCGTTAAACCTGAATGCTTTGATGTTCATCAAAATCGAACGGAAGACATTTGAGTTTATACGCGATTTGTCCTTAATTTCGATTTTATAACCTCTAAGCCACTTATGTAGCTTAATAAAGTCCAAAAACTCAGGAGATTAAATATATGAAAAATGAAGCTCTTTCAAAACAATCTTGAATGTTGCATGCATATATTTATATATGTATGTTAGGTACATGTGGATGTGAGAAACACAATACGGAAGCACAAAAGATAGAAAGAACTAGAAAGAAAGAAAATTCTCACGAATATATTGTGTGTAGAAAGTGGCTGTCCCTGGTGTGGCAGAAGCCACCAAGACTAAGCTTGCCACAATGCCAAAGATAAAGAGAACACAAATCTTCATGGCCAAGTCTCTTCTTTTGTATGATTAATAACAAACTTTGATCACTAAGTGCTAATGCATCTAACTTGAGGGGTTCATATCCTTTTTATAGCAGAAACTTAGGACATGCACCTTAAATTTGGATAGAGAAAAATAAATAGGAGGAATTTAACTTATTACCAAAATTTTGTTTACATTAAAAAAAATATATGATTACTATAATTAAGGGTCATTTTGTAATTTCATTAGGAATTTAATGAAATTATAAAATTAATTTTGTAATTTTATATGAAATTGAACTTATTATAGCTAATGAATTGAATGTCTACTGTTCAACTCTAACCGCGCTTACAATTGCAAATAACATGTGCTGAAAGATTACATTGCCCAAGGCAAATAAGATTACATTGCCTAATTATCACCCCTTAAACTCGGTAATCTAAACTTTGATTTTTCAAATAATGCCCCCATTATCACCCCTAAATCTGCCAAGTGAATGCCTTGAGACTTGTTGAATAGACTGTTTCAGTTTAAGAATCAACTAAATAGATTTTAATGTTTTGGTATTCATAGAAGAATAAAAATAATGAAGGTAATTTTATATTCTTAAACTAAGTCATCATCAAAGGATGGAATTGTCAGTACTAGACAAGTTATTGCATGGTCCGGGATCATTGATCTTGTATAATCATGAGTTATTATTGTACACTTATAGAAGACAAAATGGTTACATTTGTTGAGAAGGCAATGACTGATGAAGGCCATTGCCCAAGTCTATGTTTTAAGACCATATAATAATTTTTCTCAAGAGTAACGCTCTATGGTAGTCATTGATATCCATAAATTTTGTACTCTTAGGACTGGAATTCTATTCAAATGGTATAAGTATTCACTTTCTACATAGTTGCCATGAATTGGATTTCATCTCTCTATCGTCGTAAAAAAAAAAAAACTTGGAGTCCTCGGATGACCAAAGTACTAAGGAAAGCCTTGTACATAAGTTTCTTGTGCAATATTAGCCAACATCCACTGAGGCCGTATTTGGACGACGGGATAACAAGATCAGTTTCAAACATTAGATTGAAATATTCAATCTCCCATTTAATTTTATATCTTATTCGATCCAATTATATCTTATCTAATTCCACATTCTTATCCGGTCGTTCAAATAAGACGTAAAGCTATGCCTGTATACGTGGAGAGTGATGAGAAATTCAAGAAAAAATATTTCTAATTTATAAGAGTTTGGTTAGAAAGAAATTGAAATAAATGGGATAGTAAATTTTTAATAATTGTTAGATTTTTTTAAAAAGTAACTCATTATTTTTCTTGCAAGAAACATAAGAAAGTTTTCGTGTAAAAATTGATATAAGTTTCCAACTTCATTAAAAATTATTTATCCTAATCAAATAGATATATAATATTTTCCTTAATTTTTTTAGTTATTTTTATTTTTTAATATCCTTTTTTTAGCTAATCAGCTGTTTACTTAGAAGAACTCAAATCATTACATTAAGCTGAGTTGATCAGTATGAGATTGACGGTTTGGATCCACGAAAGTCAAGTATCCAGAAATGGTTTTAAATGCTGCTCTCCTAGCCCAAGTGCAAGGATATCATCTCTGGACTTGAAAGAATTTTAATTTGATGGATGAATTGGCCCACCCCAAGTACGAGCGAGTTGGACATAGGGTAAGGTAAGTGGGCTCAGCCCACACTTGGGTTCGATGTTTAATCGTTTCCCAGTCTGTTTCTCTGCAGAATTTCCAGGGCGTCCACATGTTGGTCCACATTTTCTTGGGTTTGAATTCAGCCCAAACCTCCCGTCTCAACTGCCTCATAAGCTATGTTTGATACCTATGAATGAAATGACCATTTTATGAAATAAAGTAGGAAATAAAATGAGAATGACATGGAATGGAATATGATTACTCATCTAAACCAAAGAAATGCTTAGAATGATTGTGAATTTATCTTTTCAGATTACTAGATTCTTGGGTGGGAAGGGAGATGCTCTGGGCTAGGCAGAGATATTTTTTCCTTCTTCTTTTTCTAACATTAATTTGCATATTTGTAACAATTTTTAATTTATTACATGAATTTGAATTTGTACTCGGAATTTATATTTGTAATTAACTTTTATTTTATTGATGATATGAATTTGATATCTTTGTTTTTATGTATGCGATTGTATTATATTATTGATGACATAGGTTTGAACATGTAAAAATTGAATGTAAAAATCACAGATTTTGAAAAAAATGTAAAAGCATTATTAGCCGGGCACATTGTGCGCCACGAATAATGCACTATTTGCGACGCACAATGTATGCCACTAGTAGTCTGTAATATCCCGAAAATTTGATATGACTAAAACAGTAACCGAGCTCATATAAATGGGATAAATTATCAGAAAATATGAGATTAATCCAAAAACACCAAAGATGGTGTATGCTTGAGAAATAGATGACCTAGTCGACCGAGTGCCGGGATGAATAAATGGGACCGGTGCGAAGAATTAATCATAAAAATAAAATGAATATAATATAAGACACGAAAGGGGACCCAAAATTGAAAAAATGAATAATGATGATACCGAGCCCCAAATTTATGCCAAACTTGCTGGTATTTCAGAAATTGATATTTTATGACATAAAAATATCAAATACGAAAATGAGCATCGAAAAATATACTTGTGAATAAGTAAATATATATCTATATTCATACATGTATATACCTGGGTTGGACCGGGCCGAAACATGTAATCCCGAACTGTAAGCCAAATTATTTCGTGCATAAAGTTAAAAGTCAATCGAAATATTAAATTATCCGAGATATTGACACAATAATCGTAGGCCATGAATAAATTTAAAACGAGCAAGTGGCATTAAACTGTCCAATAAGACATTCAAATCAACAAAAAAAAATGTACAAAACGATTCGACCCCGAATGTGAAATACAACGTAAAGGCCGAAGAAAGACCAATTTGATATAATTGACTGTTATATGCATAATTATCAAAATTGAGGGTCAAAATAAGACTTTGGAACAGTCAAAGTATAAAAAGGGAAATGACTGATGTGCCCGATAATCGAAAATAGATACCAAATGTAATTCAAAAAACTCAAAAATTTGTATATAAGACCCGGTAATAAATTAAAAAAAATGACGAATGCGTCTTTATGACTCAATGTGCTATATATATTTTTAATCCATGATTATAAGATTATTCAAATGACGGGAAATGAAAAAGAGAGCTATGGAAAGCAATTATGATAATCGAATCGAAATGTAATGTTAAGAACTCAAGGTAAGTAAACTTGAACTCTATCATGTGTTATTCATAACCATGTCACATTCACTTCTTGATGCTGCCAGTTTGTACTCTATACCTGCTTGTTGATATTGATTTCCACGATTTGATACTTGCTTCTATTGTTGATTCATTGAGATCATGATTATTGACGTCCTTGTTGATTAAATGACATTTTTATGCTAGTTTGTATGTATTTCCACAACATGTATATTACCCCTGGAAACATGATGATCATGATATTATTAAGTACCTGGAGTTGTGATTTATCACAACGTCCGTCTGATTCACAGATGCTTGAGGACCTACGGGTCGATATTTGGGAGTGGCCTAATGATTAGTCCATGGGGGACATGTTATATGTACAGAGCTCTGGTGTTATTTATTGATTTGGGTGAGGCTGGACCCGGGCATTGGTCTGGACGCTGTCAGACTGACAGACCTTTGGGTGAGGCTAGACCCGGGCGTTGTCAGACCAGCAAACCCTGGATACAGTGATATGGGTGAGGCTATACCCAAGGCACGTGAGGGTGCTGTCAAACCAGCAGACCCTGGATAGGCACTCATGAGGTATATATATGTCAGTATCTGTTCTGTTAACATCTTATATTATTCATTAATATTCTAATGATGTACTCATGACTCAGTTATATTGTCACGCCTACATTGATGATCTATTTCTGATTCAGATATTCCCTATGAGCTTGTTCATAGTTTAACTGTTGATATGCTACTCGATGATGACGTACCTGAAGTACTCATGACTCGTTGATAGATTAGCACACTTACATTGATGATATACTACTGATCCAGATCCTCCCTGTGAGCTTGTTCATAGTTACCTATTGACATACTACTTTTTAATGACGTGCCTGTCTATTTTGATTTCAGATTGATGTTTTATCACTGTGGCAGTTATATGTTGTTCAGGCCGTTCCTTATATTTACTCTGTTGATCGATCTTGGGATATGCCTTTGAGATTTATCCATTTGTTAGTGACTGGCTTCTGTGACATTCCTATTATTCATATCTCAATGTGATACTCTTCTTATTTATTTTGATTCTTATCAATCTTTTGAGCTGACCTTGACCATGACAGAGGGAGGAGTTTACTTACTGAGCTAAATTAGTTCACTCCATATTTATATCTATTTTTAGATAATTCTATAAGAGAAGAAATAAAATGAAGCATCTAGTGGCAACATGTCTACAAAATTGATGATTTGGAATGCATACTTTGTAAGGCTGATTAGATAATAGGTAAGTATAATGTTATATCGTAGGCAAAGATGTTAAACTTGATTAGCGGATCATGATGATCTAATAGCACTTGGAGATATATTTGATTGATGGTTATTGGAGTTGGGTTTATGATCAGATGAATTGCATTTGGTGTACCCTCCGCATTAAATGGTTTACTAATTTATTGAAATATTTATCAGTCTATGCGATTCATCTGATTTTGTACGGTTTGTCTGTGTGGCAGTGTCGGTCGTTGCTCTTAATCCGCATTGGATGAGTTACGGGTCGCGACATAGTCCGTTATTAGTGGCTTTACGTGTGCGTCGCAAATAGGCATTAATAGCGGAGTTCATGCTTGCGCGGCTAATAGGCGCATTAACAGCGGCGTTCATGCATGCATCGCTAATAGGCCATTATTTGTGACGTGCATGCGTGCACCGCTAATAAAGGACTATTGGCGGCTTTTAGTATCTTCGGGTGTACTTTTTAGCAATACTTATTAAAGGCCGCTAATAGGGTATTAATACTGACGTTTTTTTTCTAAATACCGCTAATAGTATTTGTGATATTGCTATTAGCAGCGGTGCTTATGAACGCCGCTAATAGTTTTGTTTCTTGTAGTGATAATAGTTTTTGGAAGTAATCTCTTCCATATTTTCTCCTTTTTTTTTCACAAGAGAATGATTGAATATTTTTTTATTTATTTTACTTCTTATCCCATTGAGAATGTGAGATATAATTATAACTAATCGTATCTTAAGTAACTAATCCCACACCCTAGTGGGATTATTTTAATCTCAGTGAGATATAACTATAACTAATGCCATCTTAAGTAAATGTTTAAACATAAGATAAAATATTATTTATCCTATCCTACCTTCTTATTCTATCAAACAAAAATTTTGATGTTATATTTTTTACTCCTAATTTTTTTAGAATATTTTAATAAAATAAGACTTGTCTCTCCTTCTCAATTATTATTATTTTTATATTATTATATGAATCTTTTTAAATTTTAATATCTTTAATTTTTTTTGAATCCACCGCCATCATAGTTCAAGACCAAGAAGGGGAAAAAGCATTTATAATTGTTTGAATTTTCATTTTTAACTCAATATATTGCAAAAGAAATTTCCACCTGGTATCAGTCGATGCATTTCAGTGGAGATACTAGAAAGTAGCAACCAAGGCATATATTGAAATCATATGTTTCTTTTTCTTTTTCTTCTTATCTGTCTTTTCTCTGGTCCACTGAAAATTCAGCTATCAACTTTTATCAGGATTTGAGGTCTAAAGTAAAAATTTTAAATAAGATTTTTTATTTTTTTTAAATATTAAATTTAAAATCTTTCATTAATTAGAAAACTTGGGATCAATGTGGTGAGTTGAGACAATGACAATGTTGTATGCTCATCAATTTGATTAAAGAGATTTAGAAAAATTAGAGTAAAAAAGAGAGCTGAGACGGAGAAGAGAGAGAGAGAGATTCAAATAATGTAGGAAAGTAAAAGAGACAATAAGTAGGAGAATATATTGTATTGAAAATGCTAAAGTGGTAAAGTGACGGTTGATTTTTCAAGACTCTTCAATTTTTTTATTTTATAATTTTTTTAAAATATAAAATATAATTGGTTAAGACATTTATGAAACCTTTTTTTGGGTAAGGGTTATACTTAAACACGGTTGAGTTTTCAAGACTTGTGATTTTATTTTTTTTGGTATAAACTATAATTGGTTAAAATATTTATAGGCACATTTTTTTTAGGGCAAGAATTAAGGATTAGACTTTTAAGAATTTTATATTCCTACTTTTAATTAAATTATATTTTGTATATATATAAAATTTGGGACCGTGTTTGTAGGTGGGGCCTAAAGCGATCGGTTTAGTTGCTTTATACAAGAGCCGCCTTGAGTTTTATATTAAAACTTTCTTTTTTTGAATCCTTTAGATAGAAAAAAAATTTATCTTAGACTTTTTAAAATGAAAATTGTATTTTATTGACTTTTTAGTATTTTTTCTAAAAAAAAAATACTAATCATAATGGATTTTCACTTATAATCCTTGTGATAACATTTTTTATTTTATAATGAACCACCCAATTACAAAATGTTATGTACTAGGAGGAACAGTCATTATATATAATTAAAAAAAAATACGAAACATAACAGATTTTTTTATCCTATTTTTATATACTCTTGGACACAAAGTGATGAGTCTCACTTGTATTTAATATGGTAGATTTACTAATCTGTGTTTAAAATTGAGAAATTTTGTTATGTTTTTTTTTTTTATGACAATTTCGATACATCAAATATGACTTTTTTTTATTTTTCTTTGAAACAAAAGAAAAAAGAAAAAGAGTTTTATAGAAAGGAAAGATCCTTTTATTTAATCATTGTAATTTCTACTAGGCATGGTGTTGTGCCACTGCCACCCATAGCATCATAGAAAAGTAAATACCACACTATCAGATACATGAAATAGAACTACATATATATCAGCTCAGCATTATTCATGAAACATTTAAATTTCTATGAACATGCTGTTTATTTATATATTATCATTAGCTTGCTCTTGCTGAGCTGTCTCCCTTAACTAGACCTTCAAACCCTGACAAAAAAAATAAGTAAATAAATTTACAGCACATAAACAAGTGACAAGCAATTTGAATTGCTACTGTGTGTAGTAATTCATAATATGCTAGTAATAATATATACAGTAAATTAAAATTATTTTTTTTAAGTTTTTTTGATAATTACATTAAATTTTTTAAAAAAATTTGAAATTAAACTAACTTCTTATATTTTATTTGACAAATTACAAATACTCATTTCAGTTAATTTTTTTTAAAATGAAAAAATTATCCCTTTCTTTTTTATATACTTTTTTTCTTCAATTTTATCAATTTTTTTTTTTTTTATTTTCAAATAAAAATTGATTAAAACCTTAAATTTATTTTATATGAAATGAAATGAAAATAAAGTATTTACCTTAAAATTATTTTTATATAAAATAAAAGATTCTTCAAAAAATTTAGAAAAAAAAATTAAAAAAAAATGAATGGAATAGTTTTGTCATTTAAAAAAAAAAAAATTGATTAGTGAAGGGTATTTGTAATTTATCAATAAAAGAGATGTGAGTGTAATTTTAGAAATCTTGAAAAAATTTGGTATAATTATTAGAAATCTGATAAAAAATTAGTATAATTATAATTATATATATATAAAAGAAAGGGCTATTAACACTCTTCAAAGGATCAAAAAGTACTAATGCACTCCAAAATTTATTAATGATTTGGGGTGCATGAGGATGTTTTAGGAGTGCCAATAGGCATTCCCTAATTATATATATATATATATGTGTGTGTGTGTGTGTGTGTGTGTGTGTGTGTGTGTGTGTGTAATGAGGCTTACTGATTAAATTCAATTTTGATTTTTCCGGCGTTTGGATCTGCAATCTTGGCGAAAGCTTCTTGAGAGAGATCAATAGTTCCATGGCATGCTGGCGAAGGACAATAATCAACAATTTTAACAACGACGCTTTGACCCCTGCAAGGTTGTGGGACACCTTGGTTTGTAGCTCCAGTGCATCGCACTCTGTATTTTCTCCCACATGCAGCCCTGTTATTCCATATGGCATCGCTGGCGGCTGCGATCATCACACCGTTGTTTTGGTAGCCGTAGCATGACGACGCTGATAAATAAGAGAAACACCATGCATGACATAGGCTTCATTATATATGCAATGCGCATGTATTTATTAATTTTATTTAATTTTTATTTTTTTAATTTAAATTAAATAGACACATAATATATATGTTATTATACATGTAACACATGAAAACTGTAACATTTACATGAATAGTTCTATCGACATGGTTTAGAGTCAAGCTGTGTCCATAACTTTATGATTAATTCAAACTGCCTGCGTATCAATATAATACTAAATAAATCACAAAGAAGGTATTTTATGGTTTATTGACATCATAATATATACTTTGATTGACGAATAATAGCATGCTTTAAATTTGGTGGGAGAAATCTCTTTTTCATTTGGATATTTGTATTTATCATAATATGTCACATATGTAATGTGTATTGTATTTTTAATTTTATTTACTTTTTATTTTTTAATTAAAAAACTTAAATGTCACATGAATATATGACGTATAAATTAAATTATGATTTTGACATGTATTGAATAAGATGAGGTTTCTCTTAATGATTTGGAGCTTAGTACTGTTCTAAAAATTATGGAGACATTACAGACCAAAATTTCCACAAAACTGCCATGTAATCCTAAAGCTGAGAGAGAAGGGATGGGGCTATTAGTGAAAAAATTAGAATACATGCTAAGATGATGATGATGATGATGATGAATCTTCAAGTTTGCTTGTGCACACCAATGATCTATCAAAAGTAAATTCAGTTACATATATTTATATATATATAGACACACACACACACACAATATACTCACGAACGTAAGGGGGAGTATAGTAAGGGGCAGTTCCCTGAGCTGCGTATTCCTGCACCCATTTTTTCTTTCTTTCTTTTTTTTCTTTTTCCTCAAACACCTCAAAGAAATTGAAAACTTTGTTTTGTTGCACAAAATCAACAAATGGGCTACCCCTTTTATAGATGAAAATCCAGCGGACGGGCGCTACTTCCAGGCATTGGACAGTGACAGATCTAGATTCAGATATTATAATTAGGGGGTGAAAATATAAATGTCAAAATATAAATATATAAAAAAAATTACAGGAGCTAACTCTTAATCTTTTTAAAAAATTCTAATAAAACAAATAATAAAAAATACGATTTACAATTAGAACCGATGTCTGATACAATAATGTGGAATTGAACTCACAAAGCACTTACACCACTTGTATAAGACATCGATTCTAATTGTAACGAGTTATTGATAATTACTAATGATGAACACTATTGTTGACATAACATTAATATTGTGATGTGTAACTGAGTAGAAAGAGGTTTTCACTATTTGATAGGAGCCAAGTAGTTTAATTATTAAATTAATTATCATTAATATATTTTAAACAAAACATTACTTATGTTAAAATAAGAGATAAGAAGAAATACTAAAAAGTTTCTAAAATAAAGTTTTCAATCCAAAAAATCAATAATACATTTTTTCAATCTAAAGAGTCCAAAAAATGAACTTTTAATACAAAAAAATCTAATTGTTAACTTATATCTTAACACCGTTAAAAAATATTACTAATTATACTAAATGACCTTTAAGATATATTTTAGAAAAAAAATAAAAAATATATAAAATGAATTTTTCAATTCCAAAAAATCATAACATTTTATAAAATAAAATTTTATTTTTTAGGTATTCTAGATAAATAAAAATTATTTTTTTTGAGTCGAAGAATTTGTTGTATCTATTACTTAGTATTTTTTAAAATATATCTTGAAGCTTATTTTAATCTAATCAATAATTGATTTTAATGGTGTTAAGATGAAAATTAACAATTGGACTTTTTTGTATTAAAAGTTTCTTTTTTGAATTTTTTAGATAGAAAAAATATATCATAGATTTTTTGAATTGCAAAAACTTATTTTAAGAACTTTTTAGTATTTTTCCTAAGAAATATGCATATTAATAGAGATTTAAAATGACATTTATTTTTTTAAACATATAACTCTATCAAATTTGTATAAATTTTTAATAGATGAATAAAAAATATCTTCTTCCGTATGCATATATTGGACTGTAGTGGGAAAAATCTTTGATATTATTCTTTTGATATTCTGACATGTGATATATATATATATATATATATATAATTGAGTGTTTAGACCAAGTTGCACATACCTTGATTAATTTTAGGATCTTGAAATTAACGACCGTGCAAACTTTCAGTGATTCAAAAGAGACTCGAATTCAAAATCTTATAGTTTAATTCTCAAATCTTTATCGCTTGGCCAACCCATTGAGGTTTCTAATATGTGTGATATGATGCACATTTTTTCGTGAGACATGATACATATAATAGAATACTATTAAAAAGACACATTACTACATGATATAATAGACCCACCGAAAAAACATCTCTTATAATGGTGGTCCCAAATTTTCAATAGTTTTTTCCGAAGTTCCAAGAGACTGAAGAAAAAAATGTGTCTAAGGGAAATTTTCAAGGGACCATTATTGTAAGAGATCTAGACTTTTGACCCAAGGGAAATTTCTAAGGGAAAAAAAATGGGTCTAAATTAGGTAAAATTCCAACCAAACAATAACAGTTCAGCCAATAAAAAAAAAGTTGGACTAAATTAGAGAGTATAGAGTTTTGGATATGCTCATCCATTTTAGTGTCATTCGGATCATAGTTTGATATTTCTTGCACTTGAAACTTTCATTATTGACTTACAAATTTATGGCCGCAACTCGGTGACCCAGTTCAGACTAGACTAAGTTATGTCCAAACTCAGTTTAAGTTCTAAAATAGTTAATTCGAATTTGGCTTTGAACTCAACCCAAATAACCTATTCCGGGCTCGATCTAAATTAAAATTCATTAGTATCGAGTTCAATCTAAGTCTGATTATTAATTCTAATTTTTAGATTTTAATCACAATTTCTCCAATAAATTACTTTCTTTTTTCCTATTTTGATTATACACTAATAGCTCTAATAATTTCTCTCAATTTCTCATTCTCTAAGAAGCCAAAAAATATTAAAATAATTCATTCAATATAAAGGTCAACAACCTTTTGAAATTATGAAATTATAAATACTAATGCTTTTAAAGAATTTCTACTAATTTAATAGAAATAATTAAAGTATAAAAAATATAATATACAAAATATTAAATTTGGACTTGAGTTTTTAAAATTTCAACCCAAATCCAACCCAAAATTTAGATTGGAATTAAATTTTGTTGTCCAAACCCATCTTAAGCACTAAAAATTTCAGTCTGGACTCATATTAGCTTGCCCAACTCTTATCCCTAGATTCATATCAAATTTATTGGTAATTGGAGTTTATCTAAATATTTTAATTTACTTGGTTTTGACGTTTCAATGATGTTATTGTTAAATAATCACGAACTCCCACCAACTTAGCTAGTATTTTAAGAAAAATTAATCATTAGTCATGTTGCAAATGCTCAATGAGTGTTTGACACATTAGTTAAATATGTGAAGACATAAATTGATATGTCAAATATTCATTAACTTGAGTGTAATGCATCCGAAATCACTGAATCGTGTTTTAAAATTGTTCTTATTAACTTGTCAAATATATAAAACAAAAGAAATTAAATTATAAGAATAGATTAATTAAATGCTAAAACATTTTATTTTTTGGACTCAAAGTTTTTTATTTCTCCCCAATTGTCTCTCAACATCTAACAATTTCAGACATCCTAATAGTACTATTGTCACAACCCGAAACCCACCCTCTGCGGATTATCGGATCGCGATCGCCGCCCCGAGACCCGAAGGCCCCGAGACAAGGCTCGCATTTGCAGCGGTATCAAATAGATGTGCTACACATGATTACGGAAGCGTGAAAAAACTTTTTCTTTTCTTTTCTCATTTTAAATTATGCACATTCGTCTGATACTGCTGTTCCATACATAGCATACATGGTTACATATTCAGAGTATAACTAAAACTTAAAGACTTCATACATTAATACAATACATATTCGATTGTCCTGAGGGCTTATTACATATTCTTACATTGTCTACTAATACAAAACATACTACTAGTGTTCATAGGTTCTTCAAAAGAAACTACTTAACAGATCCTTCCAAAAACAGCTAGACTCGTCGTTGTAGTCCTTAAGACCCTGTCTGCTGCATCACTTGAAAGGAGGGTCCGAACAAAGTCCGGATAAGCTAACCTAAGCTTGTGAGCAATTCCAGTGTTCGTCATGGGGTTTTCAATTAGCAGTGGTTTTTAGTACATAAGAGTTGTAAAACATTCACTGCCAATTGCTTATACAATTTAGAATACAAAGTACATGCATTCTTAAAACAGATAGCTTTGAAACATTTAAAGTATCCAAGCTAAACTCGTACTTCGATAAATAGAGTATATAACTCAAAACATATGCATTTCAAATACCTTGGAAACATTTAAGATATTCAAGCAGAACTCGTACTTCATCAGATAAATATATAACTTAAATCACATCAATATGTATTTGAAAATGAGAGTAAAACCTGCTTTCATTTCCAAAATCACTTGTCATCTTTTCTCTTTAATTAGGTGGAATCTGTTTCGAACCAGACTCCCATTTTACTGCCAATACTGTCGATCTCATTTGCCTGGGGGATTAGATCCTGCTACCGGACATTTACTGTTGAATCCCGAAGGATTTCACCTTCATAGGGGGTGGTACTTAGTACCATTTATCTTGTAA
Organism: Nyssa sinensis; assembly: GCA_008638375.1. Lineage (NCBI taxonomy): Eukaryota > Viridiplantae > Streptophyta > Magnoliopsida > Cornales > Nyssaceae > Nyssa > Nyssa sinensis. The sequence goes on from CM018040.1 coordinate 11,357,357, forward strand.
AACATTTATCACATAACTTCTTCAATAGATACTTTCATGAATATTTAAAACATGAAATGTATAATTTCTACAATAGGACTTCAAATACTTGTAACTATCAAATTCATGATATTTAACATAATTTGGCATTTAAAAATTTAGACATGCTGAAATATGTTTTAAGAAAACTATGATAGATACCAATCACTGAGCATGTCATAAAAGAGTTATAAAACAGTACAATTAAAAGCTGAATCATGTAAATACTGAATTTGAAACTTCAAATACTTCACATCTTTGAACTTAAAACTTTTTCAAATCCATGGAGTTAAATCTCCAATTCAAACACAGGGTTACTCACCTTGATTCTTTAGGGTTAGTGCTAAAAATGCGTTTTCCCACTTTCCTTGTAGTTCCTAAGAACAATTCATAAACACCTCATCAACTTCGCATTCATTGTAATATCATCTCGATATTCCTTAACTTATGCTTAAATCGTATTAGATCCTAAAACGATTTCACAATTTCATAGGTACTTAATTTAACTCGTACTTGTAACCTATGACATAATTTAACGTGTTAGAAATTGAATTTATTTCAATTTATACTCTTCTGGGAGTTCCATTAACTTTAATTTAAAGTTATTTATTTGACATGTTTACGTGTCGTGTATTTTCGCATTTCGTTTCTCGTACTTGCCTTAGTATTAGTACTTTGGCATTATTTCAGTTCATAGTCATCTAACAGATGTTATTCATCAAATTTTATGTCTTTTTATTTTAGACATTTCTTTAGGTCGAATAGACTCTACCATTGAGTCCGGAGTGTCGAAAAAAGTCAGTTTAGGCTTTCCTAACATTTAATTCGGACTGTTATGTGTAAAATGACAAAATGGTCATTTAGCGTTTTTCGTGTCATATTTTTCTGTACTTCGTTTCGTAATTCGGACTCCATTATTGAGTCCGGGATGTCAAGGAAAGTCAATTTAGACCTTTTCTGATTTCATTTTGGCTTTAGGGGTACCAGGGGTATTTTGGTCATTTTATCCCTTTACGTGTCTTTATTTTTCGGGACCTCATCTCGAGTTGTGGACCTCACCATTGGACTCAGAAGGTCCAAGATAGTAAGAATACACTAATAACTTGTAAATTTTGGTCAAGGGGTATTTTGGTCATTTACCCCTTACGTGTACTTAATTTTTTCGGGCCCCGTCTCGTAAAACGGATCCTATCATTAGTCTCAGAATATCCAAAATAGTAAAAATACACTATTCATATGTTTAATTTGGACTCTGTTTGCTCTATTTATGCCACAAGGGCAAAATAGTAATTTAACCTTATTTATTAAATAATTAAATTAATTATTTAATTATTTTTCCAGGGGTCTAAATGCATAAATTTTCCCTCAGTTGGGCCTCAGTATATTTTTCTAAAGCCCAGGGGTCAATCCGTAATAACCAAAAGTCTTAGTTTATTTTATTTTAATTAATTTAGAAAAACCAAAGGGTTCAGTTAAAATATAAGTGAACCGGTCTGGTTCAGTTGTAACCCAACCGGTCTGGTTCAGTTGTAACCCAACCTAGATCTCATTTAATTTAAACCGACACTCAAAACGACGTCGTTGCATTTAATCGGTGGCAAGCCCAGAGGCTGCCACCTGTCCGAGTCGACTCAGTCTCATTCAAAGGCCGAGTTGACCCGTCTTCTTCTTCCCCACTTCGACCCCCTCTGAAACCCTAATTTCCGAATCCATTTCTTCCTATTTCGTGCATTTCTACTCAACCAACCTCCCCTGTTTTGGTCCCAAATTATTCCTAAGACACAACCGACCATCTTGGCATTCATTTGAGGCTTCGAATATGGCTTAAACACTCGGTTTAAGCCATGATAACCAGAACTGTAACTCAATGGTTAACGCTTATTTCTTGATGGTTTTTCATGGAATTTGGCTTGTTTTGATCCTCTATTCATGAGGTTTCATTCCCCATTCGTGAAGATGGATTTAACACAGAGTTTAGGGGTTTGGTTCCCAAACCCGTAACCTGCAAGTCACCATATGGGGTCCATTTCTTATGATTTTTGGTCGCGGCTAAGTATTTTTAACATGCTCATAATGTCTACTTTAAGCCTTGATAAGCCAAATCAAGCTTAAAGGAAGTTGATTCAGACCTGCCATGGTCAAGGTCTTTAATGGCTGTCTCAACTGGGTTCTGTGTTTTTTGGTGTTTTTAAGCTTAAATTTCATGCTTGGTATGATTAGAATATGTTCTAAACATCATGTATATAAAATGAAAGCTTTAAATCAGTTTATATATAGAGAAATTCTAGAGAGAGAAAATACTGGTTTGTGTTCTCTTACCTTTTTTCCCTCGGTTTTCTCCCTTTCTTCTTGCTTTGAATCCTTCCTTAGCTTCTCAATTCTTCTTCTTTTGGTTTCTTTTGCAAGAAGAAAGCATGGTTTGCATGCTTGGAATTTTATAGAGAAGTGACCGACCTCTCTCTCTCTACTGTTCTCTCTCTCTCCTCATGACCTCATGGCCGAAACCCTTCACTTCTCAATTAATTTTCTTACACCAATTAATTTTACTTTTTTTCTATTCAGCTTTCTCTTTAATTTTTGCAAGATATTTTTACATATGTATATTATATATAATATATCACACACACCAACACATGGAGACACACACACTAGCCGACACACACACACACTGCACTGTTCACACACTGTTCACATGTATATACATTATATATATAGATATTCTTTCTTGTGTACATGTATTTATATATATACATATTTATACACATTTCATAATATACACACACAATACACCATAATGTGTGTATATGTGTGTTTATTTATATTTAATTTTAACAATTAAATATATTCCAATATTATACATTAATTAATTATTTAATTAATTAACTTTTCTCTTTAGTGTAAAAACCTTTACACAACTTTTTCATTGTCTTGTAATGCGTGCCATATGACCCGGTATCCTAGGTCGGGATATTAAAATTACAAATCCCCATTCATATGTTTGTTTGTTGGATTGGGATGGAGATTTGATAAATTAGTTTTCATGACTTTGTGAAATCGGTGTTTGAAAAAAAAAAAAGATTCACTAATAGTATCGATAGTAAATAATGGTACATAGCATGAATAAAATACTATCATTTTAATAAAGATGAAAATTAATTCATTTTTATCTAATTCATGAAACAAACATAACCTATAAGTATAAATGATAGCCGCCAGCACAAATGTTTTATTTCAAATAAGAAATCTCATCATCCTACCTAATAGTTTTCCTCTCAAAAACACATGTATTTCTTATATTCCACAACCTCCAACAAATAGCCAAAGGACTTAATCTCCATAGGGCCATTTCTGTAATGACTTGAATTTTTTTTTTTGGAATAAAAATTTTTTTTTCTTATTATTATTATTGTTGTTGTTAATTATTATTATTGGTCAAATTCAAATGTGTGTCATGTATGTGCAGGTGTATATGGTGGAACATATATATATATATATATATTTATGTATATATTACATGTATGTTAGGTGTATATATATGTACATTTAAATATATATGTATATGCATGAATATATATATATGTATATGTATATCACACATGTGTGTGCTCAACCGTGTGTGTGTGAGTGTGTACGGTGTACAGTGAGTGGGTGTGTGCAGGTTGAGTGAAAATCACTCAAAGGGGCATGGGTGAGGGTGCTGTTATGTGTAAGGAAGTAGGTGACTGATGGAGTGGGGAGGTGGGTTTTCTGTGTGTATGTATGTATGTCAATAGGTGAGGTGTGTGTGCTGACCAATTCGTGTAGAGAGAGAGAGAGAGAGGTTGCTAAGTGTTGATTGTGTATATGTGTGTGTATGTTCGTTGGGATTGAGAAAGAAAGACAGAAAAGAAGGGGAGAGGCTTAGGCCAAGCTTGAACCAAGAAAGAAAGGAAGATGAAGGTTGGGGCTGCACCAGAAAAACCTAGAATATTAGGTGAATAAAATGTATTGCGGTTTTAATTTTAAAAGCATGTTTGTTTAGTTTTGACTATGGGGTCTGAATCCACATGAAATTTAAGTTATTTTGCAATAAGAATGATTGGAAAAGGTTGAGAAATGAAAGAGAAAATGGAGTTGCAGGTCATGAATGATAATCGGTTGGTTGAAATCTTCTTGTTTAAAACTTTGTTTAGATGGAATGGAAACATTCCTAAATAGTGCAAAAATTGAATTGATAAGAAAAGGGGTGAAAATAGTGGACTTTAAGGCATGAAATAAAGAGAAAACCAGTTAGCCGGAGCCATTGGTTTTCCCCTATTCGTGACGTTTGAGTGGCCCAAACTGAAAATGGAGGTTGGATATGAGATCTATGGGAAAAATAAAAGAAAACAGCATTTTTAAAACTTGAAAAATCCATCGAAAAATTGTCACCGGCGCTGGAGAAGGCACCTGAACCTCGCCGGAACCCTACCGAAAAAACAGGGAAGAAAAAGCACTGTGCGGTTCGGGTCTTGGGTCGGGTTCGGGTTCGGGTCGGGTCAAGACCGACCCGCCCCCGCCACGTGTCAGCCATGTGTTTTAAATTAAAAATGAATTAGGGGTATTTGGCTACGAGTTTACAAAACTGAAATTGGAAATTAAATTAGGAATAAGGATATCCTATCCCTGTTTTGGGGCATTAGCCACTGTTTGGCTATCAAGGATTGGAATAGGAAATTTAAAAATTTTAATTTGACCCCAGTACCTTTTGAAATTACAATTTGACCCCAGGACTTTCGAAAATTCAACTCTGACCACAGAACTTTTAAGTAATTACAATTTGACCCCCCTGAATAAAATATTAATAAAATGTTAAATTAATTAAATTATTTAAATATCACAAAATAGTCCAGAGTCCAAATGGGACAAGTCATTAGTGTATTTTGACTATCTCAACTATTTTGAGACCAATGGTGAGATCCGTTTTACGAGATGGGGTCCCAAAAAATAAAAGACCAGTGATAACATTAAAAAAATTACCAAAATACACTTGAGTTAAAATGTAATCAAACGAATTCCGATTTAAGTAAACAAATAGTGAAATTTTATTATCTCAACCATTCCGGACTCAACCGTGGAGTGCGATTTTCAAAAAGAGGTCTCGAGATGTAAGGACTAGTAAAAAGAGTAAAATGACCGTTTTGCCCTTTTTAGCTCGAATGTCCGAATTAAATTCCGTAAAAGTCTAAACCTATTTTTTTCGACGTTCCAGACTCAACAGTAGAGTTTAATTTGGCAAAATAGAAATTCATAAATAAAGACATAAAATTTGATGAATAACATAATTCAAGTAGCAAACGAACTAAGTTACATTTATGATTTTTAGGGACACCGAAAGGCAAGGAGAAGGTGGTCTAACCTTCGGCATTCTTACTACTAGTTCCACTACACTACGAGTGCACCTTCCTGGGTTGAGACCGACCCATCAAGTATGATATATTGTGCTAAGTAAGAAATAGAATTAAGTTTAGAAGTAATTGCCATGTTGAGTTGATAATTCACATATTTGTTTGATTGCTCATATGCTTATGTGTTCCTTGTTATCTTTTTGAAAGTTTGGTGATGAATTTGGATCATGATTATGTGTATATCGTATGTATTAGCATAATATGTGGATTATATTCTTCAAGAACTGTTGAGATTATGAAATGTGACTTAAAGCATGTGTTAAATGGACTTCGTATGGCATGTAACCTTGATGAAGGGATCTTCTGATTAGAATGTTATTGTGTAATACATTATTTAAAGCATGTTTCATGTGTGGATAAGATGCTTTATTGAGATTACATTATGGCATAGTGGACTCCGAGCATATTGGCATACTGTGATTCCTTGGACATGGTGTGAGTTGAGCACTTGGTGCTGTGCATTATGAAGGTGCAGATTCTGTAGTGAAAAAATCATAATCGGCCAATAGGTACTCGCATGCCTGACGGGTTCCGAACCGTGAAGCGAGACATATAAATGGTACTCAGGCCATCGGGGAAGGACCGTAAGATGAGACATGGGTGTGCATAGAGTTACATGGGTGCGTCACGCATACTGTTCTTATATTGCAATGATGATATTGAATAAATGTACACTTGCACATGCCACGCCCTTAATTTTGTTTCTTGCATTAGCATTATATTGTATCAGCAGTTGAGCTGACCCATACGTGGGACACCATTTCAGATGACACTCCCGGCACTTGAGACTTGAAGAAGTCTTGCAGAGTGGAAGAGACATGAGCTTAGAATGATTTTGGCCCTTGGAGGCATATTTTGAGATGTAAGGGCTTAAGCCCGAATGACATGTTGAATGCTTTTATTGATTGTGCTCTACATGGATGTACGTTGAAGGAAATGAATATAAGTCGAATTGAATCCGTTAAATTGTCCTTTATTTTATTTTATTTTAGTTTCGTTACTTGCGCCTCGGGTTCGCGGGAATTCGGGGCGTGATAATTTCACTCTTTCTAATACCCACCCAATGCCACCACATAAAGGCCTGTTTAATATATTTTGGAACCACCCATCTAAAACCTCACGATTCCAAACATGAAGACCAAAATTTCCAGGTATGAGAGCATAAAAGAAGAAGATGGTTAGTAGATTCCAGGTTTTTTTTTTTTGGTGGGTAAATAAGTTAAATAGAAGAATAAAGAATATACAAAATCAAGAGGGTATACCCTCGGATAAGCTAGAGGGAAGGAAGGCCTTCTATAGACAAAAGAGCTTCCGTCCTTAAGCTGCAAAAAACATTATACTTTAAAGATGCTACTAGGTAAAGACCAAGAACATTGAAGGTATCTATTGGAATTATTATCCATAATCCTTTTAGAGGGAGTTAGCCTACCACGTATCATGTCCTGAGTTTGAGCTATGATGGCATTTGGATTTTTCTTGATTTTTAAGAACAATCTGTTATTCCTTTCTCGCCAAATGTTGTAGATTGTGCATGCTAAGTTAAGCTTGCCTAGACAAGAGGAGAATGACTTACCTTTGAATGTGTTAGTGGCCCAAAGGACAACTTGCTGCCAGTCCCCAAGAGGGCATTGAAATCCACTTTTGGAGAGCAAATGGGACCATATGTTAGAGGTGAAAGAGCAATAGAAGAATAGGTGGTTGTGACTCTCATTTTCTCTCAAACAAAAAAGACATTTGGGATCATGACCAAGTTTAGAAAAGAAAAGGTGGTCCTTGGTCCTTAGATTGTTCCGAATGGCCATTCACAGAATAAACCCTGTTCGGGAAATAGCTTTTGAATGCCAAATAAGCTTCCACCATTGAACCTGGGGATTACGGCATCGCAGAGTATCCCAAGCTGAACTGATGGAGAAGATCCCATTAGAGGCGGCCATCCAAATAGCCTTATCTTCCTGATGGGGGGAAGGAAGCAGATTAGGAGGCATGCCGTTCTTTAGGGCCCGCAAATGAGGAAGGTTGGCAATAGGCCAATTCCAACGGGTTCCAAGAATGATGGAATTCACTTTAGCAGTTCTTCCAAAACCTGATTCATAAATAACCCTTTCCCCTATGTTGTCATATATTGAGCCAGTGGGGACCCAATAGTCAAACCAAAGAGAAGTAAAAAGCCCATTCCCAATGGAAATTTTGATGTACGGTTTGAACAATGGTCTGAATTGAAGCATTTTCCTCCAAGCCCATGAGCAGGATTGGGGGCACTTGACCTCCCAGAAGCTTTTGCCTTTGAGGATATTCTAATCCAATGAACCCAAAGGGATTTAGAGGGATTTTGGAATAGAGCCCAAGTGAGTTTCCCCAAAGCTGCTTGGTTCCATTCAACAAGCTTCTTGATCCCAAGACCTCCTCTATTTTGAGGACAGGTAACATCTTCCCATGCAACTTTAGAACCAAAAAAGATAAAGTGGTTGCCACTCTAGAGAAAAGATCTCATTGCTTGCTCAATTTGATACACCATCTTCTTTGGAAGAATGAGATGAGAAGACAAAAAAAATTGAATGCTAAACAATGCAGACCTGATCAACTAAGCCCACCTTGCATTCTGAACCACAGAAACTACAAAGATTTTTTCTATCATAATCAATTATGCCTAGGCACATAAGCCTATTAGTTGATTTTACCCTTTCCCACCATATGATCCAGCTGAAGAATTGAACTTTGGGGGTGCAGAATTTTTGCAAATAAAATAAAAAATCATGTGTTTATAACCTATTGAAGATTCAAAGAATTCATAAACTTCTGAGAAATGCTATGTTTTTCAAATTTGTATTCCAAATGATTTGGTATTGATACGGCAGAATTACATTAATTACAAAATTTCAAGTATTGGCAGTAATCCAGTACCATGTCAATGCCTAATTCAGATCACCCTCATTATCCATCACAAATTCGGCCACCTTACCATCTTTATTTTCAATTATATTAAAAACTCTATGAACATAACAAGTAGAGAAGTATCTGCCAGCCAAATATCTTTCCACAAAGACATTCTTCTACCATTTCCCACCACCAAATGGATATTACCATGAAAACCATTACATAAAGCTGGATTTCTATGATCTACCATCAGAATATCCTTCCATAAAGTTGAAGTTTTAGAGTTAATTCCCAATTTAGGATACCAAGAATGCTCATCAACCTTATATTTAGCATAGATCACCTTCCTCCATAGAAATTTATTTTCTCTACCAAATTTCCATCACCATTTCAATAAGAGAGCACCATTCATAAATCTTAGATTCCTATCCCCCAAACCTCTCATTTCTTTTTTCATTGAGATTTTTTCCCTCTTAATTAAGTGCATTTTCTTTTTAGTTTCCTCATCACCCCATAAAAATTCACTTTGAATTCTTTCAATTTCCTTTATGACTTTCATAGGCATCTTAAACAAAGATAAATAAAAGGTGGGTAAGGAATTAAGAACCAATTTGATGAGTACCAATCTCCCCCATAGGATAGATACCTTTTCTTCCAAGAGGCTAACCTCTTCTTAATCTTATCCAACACTAGCAACCATATATTCTGAAGCTTTGGACTAGCTCCTAATGGCATATATACCCCAAAAATCTTTAAGGAAGAGTCTAACCTCAACACCAACTCCACAAACCACACTCTTCTCAAAACTGATTTTCAAACCCGATATGATTTAAAAATACCTTAGAATTCTTTTGATATTTATCACTTTTTCCAAATCAACTTCACAAAAGATAGTTGAATCATCAGTAAACTGGAGGTGAATAATACACAATGATCATTATGTTCAAATGCCACACCTTTAATAATCCCCAAATATCTAGCATTCCTAAAGAGCATATTTAGACCCTCAACAGCCACAGTGAACAACAAAAGAAATAGAAGATCTCATTGTCTAATGCCTTTCCTCATCTTAGAGTGCATAATATGAGATCTAGAGATCCATTCATAAGAATGGATAAACACCCACATATATATATTTATTAAAATTTATTATGATCCATTTACCATATCTCACCATATCAATCCCATAAATTGAAAGGAGGCCACATGGATTAAGGCCCATAAACTTTCATCTAATTTCAAATGGTAGAATCACGTCATGAATTCTGTCATAAGTAATGCTACACATCTAAATTTATATCTCAAATGATATTGTAATGATATAATAATATATCATCGAGTCACATTAATTACATAATTCAATGCACTGCCTCAGACTAATCCTCTTAAACAACTTCAAACCCTGAAAACACAAGAATACAAGATTAGAAACAATTTTACTGCACACACACACACACACACACACACACATATATATATATGACATAAGGAAAATTGGTTTGCTTACTCCTAATAATGAATTTTGATTATTCCAGCCACAGGGTTTGCAATTGTAGCAAAGGCGTCTTTTGAGAGATCAAGGGTTCCTCCACATCTAGGACATTGATCTACAATCTTTACAATGACTCTTTTACCAGTACAAGGGTGTAGTATAGGGTTTGTAGGCCCAGTGCATGTAACCTTGTACATTTTCCCACATATAGCTCCATTATTCCAAAGAGGATCACTGGCTGCAGCGATCATCACACCATTGGGCTTGCTACCATAACATGCCGATGCTGTCAAACCCAATAATTCATCATAAGCTTCATGAACATATTTGACACATTAACATACAAGATGTAGATTAATTTATTTGCTTTCTTTTGTAGAATTGTAGGTACATTTGTTCTTGATGAGTCAACGAAGTCCAATTTTTTTTCTTTTTTACTCCAAGTGCACTTTTTTATGATTTGATATGTTAGATTACCCATTGCTCTAAAAGCTTAAGGTGTTAAAGAGTGTGTCAACAATTTAGATCAAGCTATTTTAACACCCTCCTTCATGTACAATCCCATCTTGTACTTGGAGATTAGAGAGCATATGAAGAGATGGACATATACCGACACAAAGACAAAATAGAGTGAACTTTGATAGAATAGGACAAGAGAGCGCAAACCTTGTACTTAATTAATAGGAGAGAGACTTGAATCTTAGACATATCAAAACTGGAGCTCTTGATACTAAATTAGGTGATTCACTAGTTGCTCTAAAAGTTCAAATTGTTAAAAAATAAGCTAACAATTTATACGAAGCTATTTTAACATGACAAAGTCTTGATACTATCAACCATCAACAAATCACAAGTATCCGTTAAACCTGAATGCTTTGATGTTCATCAAAATCGAACGGAAGACGTTTGAGTTTATACGTGACTTGTCCTTAACTTCGATTTTATAACCTCTAAGCCACGTATGGAGCTTAATAAAGTCCAAAAACTTAGGAGATTAAATATATGAAAAATGAAGCTCTTTCAAAACAATCTTGAATGTTGCATGCATATATTTATATATGTATGTTAGGTACATGTGGATGTGAAAAACAAAATACAGAAGCACAAAAGATAGAGAGAACTAGAAAGAAAAAAAAAATTATCACGAATATATTGTGTGGAGAAAGTGGCTGTCCCTGGTGTGGCAGAAGCCACCAAGACTAAGCTTGCCACAATGCCAAAGATAAAGAGAACACAAATCTTCATGGCCAAGTCTCTTCTTTCGTATGATTAATAAACAAACTTTGATCACTATGTGCTAATGCATCTAACTTAAGGGGTTCATATCCTTTTTATAGCAGAAACTTAGGACATTCACCTTAAATTTGGAGAGAGAAAAATAAATAGGAGGAATTGAACATATTACCAAAATTTTGTTTACAATAAAAAAAAATATTTGATTACTATAATTAAGGGTCATTTTGTAATTTCATTAGGAATTTAATGAAATTATAAAATTAATTTTATAATTTTATATGAAATTGAACTTATTATAGCTAATGAATTGAATGTCTACTGCTCAACTCTAACCGGGCTTACAATTGCAAATAACATATGCTGCCTAATTTTTTAAATGAAAGATTATATTGCCCAAGGCAAATAAGACTACATTGCCTAATTATTTCAATTGTTAAATATTTAATTGTATTGCTAAAATTAGATGGGATTGTCTGGACTTAATTTATTCGGCTTGAGTAATACACTTTGTCTCAAATTTTTACCTCCAAAATGATTCAGCTTGAGTAATGATTGACGTCTCTCCTTAAAGTTTATTTTGGACTCACCTCATTGGTAAGCATGAGTTTTATGATTCGTGAAATTTAATAGAGAACCCCACCTTGTAAAAGATCGAGATGAGATAAAGATGAATTATTAGAGATGAGACATCTATTATTATTTTTTACGTCTTACCGTATCTCTTACCTCTCACAAAAATGAGGTCTACGGCTTATCATGGGACTCAAAAATGAAGTGGATCCATTAACTGTGAAAACATGTTAAAGAAATTGACATGTAGAGTTCTCTCATAAATTTGTAAGTTGACCTTCTTTAAATAAAAATTTTCAAACCCAAATAAAATTAAGTAAAAGAAAAGAAATATGTAATTAGAGGATACAAATTTTCGATTAATAAAGGAAATTGATTAATTCAAGGTCTTCCAAATTCATTTACACTTCAACATAGAGTTTTTTTTTTTATGAAAACCTTAATTTAGATGTTTTTAATATTTTTGAAAAATTAATTTTATTGTATAATAATTGACAGGGATGTTAACAAATTTCTTTTGTTTTTTTGCCAACAAAAGTATATTATACAATCATTATCATTACTCTACAACCTATTGAAGCATAATACATCACATTCAAATAAAGGGAAAGTGTCCATTATTGAAGAAGGATGATTTCCATTCTTTTGTTATTTACATTTCTATTTGTTGAGTTGTACAGAGAGACAATAATGTATTTTTTCTTTTATAGGTTGTTAGAAGATTCCTTTTGTAATTGTATATAGACGACTGAGTGTACAGTTTTGAATAAATTAGATCAGAGAATATTTTCTCTCCATTTTCGGGGCGTTTTCTTCTCTGCATTCCTCTGTTCTTCATATTTGTTACAACAACCACACTAGAGTCTCTTATATATTCTGGACCTTCGAAAACCTAATAACCTAACAATTATAGAAGTAAAGTCTAGATCAAAATTGAGAGGAAAAAAAAAATAAAAAAATAAACACTTTATTAAGAAGAAAAAGGAAGAAAACTGTACAAACAATCAAGGACTAAGGAGCCCAGGGCCAACTAAACAAAAGAGGGCACAGGAAGAACCAATACAAGACTGAAGAAGCAAAAAATAACTTCTGAGAATCCCCATCTCAAACTCAACTCCCAATTCGCATAGGTGTTCTCGACTTTCCTCCAGGAAGCAACACTACACCTCATGTGCATATTGATTTGATTCAAAACCTCCTCAGCAGGGCACTTACTTCTCCTCCATATCCTATCAATTCATTTTCTCCTTAAGTAATAAACAGAGACTGCAATGGCAAACTTTCTTATGTTGGAACCAAAGCTGTGGTCATTGAAATAGTTCAGGGCAAAATTTACTTTAGCTTCCCAGTTGAGAGGGTCCCTGATGATGCTACAATTGTTAAGGACTAATTTCCATATTTGGGATGAGAAACTGCATTGAAAGAACAAGTGATCTTCACATTTCTAGCTGAGCATTGCATAAATTGAAAAACTGCACGAATTGAAAAAAGCAATCATCACCCTCTCCCAATGAGAAAAAAGAACTTCTCGTCAAATTTTTAAACCGTAAAAGTAAGTGACATCATCTTCGCAAATCTGACTCTGATACCAATTGTTAAACCGAAACACTCTTATACAAATTATGGAATACAAATACAGATAACCTTTTTATAATTAGTAGACATGGGAGAAAATTTTTATTAAGTTTTATTGTACTTCTATTAATCAAAAATTGTTTCATATATATATATATGAATTCGATATTTCATATATATATATATATATATATATAATGTTCAACTTAAGACATACAAGAATTCTTAATATCTTTTTAAATTATAGAAGCTATGTTTTATATAATTACTCATGCCATAATCTTCCTCACTTATAACACTTCTATTCCAATCAAAGTAAAATTTATAAATATAATTATCAAAACATATCATAAATATGATATATATATATATACGTACATGTATAACTATTTTATCTCTCTAATAATTAATATTATAAAAAAAATTGAAAAAATTATTAATTATTAATATTAAATAATAGAATTATTAATTATCCATCATACAACTTTCTAAAATTTTATTAGCTTGGTTCAATTGGCTTATATCAATGTTACAGAATACAAACTGAAGTAATCAAATGATCCAAGTAAATGGCAAAAATGTACAAAGATTTTCAGTTGAAGATCACTGCTCGCAGCCGTGCCTAACTCTACATTTCATGTCGCCATATATTGTCAGTAAAAGATATATATATATATATATATATATATATATATATATATTCAAATACATAAAACATAGCTTATAATTCTTCTTCTCAATGCTACAAACAGAATTCCAATACGTCAAACTAACCATAAAAAAAAAAAAAAAAAAAGAATACGTTTTCGGCTGCATGTCGCCGCTCGCCATCGTGCCAAACTTGGCATATATAGTCAATACAAGAAAACAGACTTATCTCTCCAATTTTCCACAGATTTCTTATGGTTGGCTGCTCAGAATTATTAACACGAGCCTCAAAGGATGACTACTGGTAAGGAGAACAAATCAATATCTTGTCATATATACACATGGGAGATCAAGAATATTAGGGGTGTCAATTTTTAACATTACAATATGATAACACGACACGAAGTTAAAGGGTTTGGGTCATAAACGGGTTAACACATATAACACGATTAATAAACAGATCGTATTTAAGTTTTACTAATGTCAACCAATTTAACACAACTTAACACGTTTAATTATAAAATATATTATGAGTTAAAGTAATTCGTCTCACATCAAATATTTATCAAGATTTTGAGATTTTTTATTTATAAAAGCGGTTTCTACTTTAATTTGGCCTATATTCAAAGTTACTAAACTTGAAAATTATCTATACATATTAAAAGATAAGTAAATTTTTTTATTTAAAAAATAAAAAAAAAATTAAAATAAACTGGTTAAGTGTGTCGACACATATAACCTGTTTAATAAATGAGTTGGGTTTGGGTTTTGAAACTTGATACTATTACTTAATAATATCGGGTTAGGATTCACACATATTTTTTAAAATATATGTCTTGACACAACGCGAACACGACACAATAACACGAATTGATACTCCTAAATAATATGACTTGTCATGGCAGTTCGATGGACATGACCATACACGGGTCCATGTTAGTCCAACAATGTACGCATGATATATTTTGCCTGAAATGGAATTGGGACTTTTCAACTGAGAATTTCAGTCAATGAAAAAGCTGGAAACTTCATAGCCCCACGAAAAATAAATATGTATAGATTTTTCTTTTGTTTTGCACATTACATGCCCATACATAAATGTCTGGGACCTAATAACTTGCCTAGAAATTATTATAGTCAATTATGAGGTGTCATGTATACAAAATTTATTTTTTATTTTTTAAAATTTGAATATATATTACACACATGTTAGTTCTTAATTGGCCAGAACCACCATACCATAGCATATTTATCAATGGGCTCAAGGGCCAGGAAAAAAAATTAGGAGGGCTTGAATTTTTTTGGGAGGAATTTTAGTAGATTTTAAAAATAAAAAAAAAATTGAACAAATTTACATGTAAATTTTTTTGTTTTTCGAAGAGGAAGATGAAAGGAAAAAATTATTTTTTTCAAATTGGAGAAAATTTACACAGGCAAAAAAAAACTCTCAAAGAAAAAGATGATAGGGGAGAATTTTTCTCAAAGGGAAGACGATAGAGGAAATTTTTTTGGGATGTATAAAACTTTTTTTTCCTTTTTTTATTTGGGAGGACTATTTCAATTCTTATGTTAGTATGCTGTTAGAGATAATAGTGACTCTGCCAAATTGTATTGAAGAGCTCCGAAATTGGTGGCAGAGTTTCAAGTTTAAGAATCTTAAAAAAGTTATATGGGAAGCCATTCCATTTACCATCATGTGGTCAATATGGAGGCTAAGAAATGACTATTTATTTAATAAATCCGTCCCCTAATCGAGAATTGACTATAGACCTGGTGAAAGTAAGAATTGCATTTTGAGTAAAATACAAGCTGAAGAAAAATGGTTATTCTATCAACGACCTATCTTTTGGCCTTCAACAAGTCATCATCTGTTGTTAATCTTCATTCAAGGTCAGTCATTCAAAGTTCATCCACTTTGGTTATGGTCCTCTGGTTCAAAGTTCATCCCTTTGGCTATGGTCCTCTTCAATCAGTCCTCTCTCTCTCTTTTGCTGTTGCTGTTGGGGTAGCCTCAAGGGTTGAAGATTTTGGCTTGTTTGGATCTAATTCTTTTCCAGCATCCAATTCAAATTGCGTAAGGAACCCCATGTATTTTTTATTTTGATCTTCTTCTTTTGAAGATTGAATTGGTTTTGTTCCGAGTTTTGGCAGTGTTCAAGAAATTTGTTAGGGGAAGTTTGCTTCTATAGCTTTGAGTTTTTGGTGTTAAGTTTCTTTCATCTTCTCAGTTCTTTTCTTCTTTTTTGTTTTTGTTGGTACCTTGCCAACCTTCTGTTATGGTTAGATGGGGTTAGATGTTTTGTTGTTCTTTTATCTCTGGGGAAGCAGTTGTTGTTTGAGAGTTTGTACTGTTGTAATTTCTTTGGTTATATATTTTATCTTTTTTTGCCAATAAAAAAATAATAATAATAATAATAGTGGCTCACATTTTTGTAATATGCGAAATTGGTATATAGAATTTTAAGGTTAGGATTTTAGCTGTAAGGGAGTATAAATATATTATAATTCTATACTTAATCACTCACTCCTGTTAAAATAGGCATATTGTCTAATTACGTAAATTTTTTATATTATTTTTTTTCTCTCTCTTGATTTATTATTATTCACCAAAGTTATATAAATGATAACTTGGTGTGACAATTTCACTAATAATTACTCTATTACTCGGAAACTTTTTGTTGTTTGTCCCAAATATATATATATATATATATATAGAGAGAGAGAGAGAGAGAGAGAGAGACTCAATTCGTAACCCAGTAACTACTGAAAATCAATAAGAGAAGTAAAGAAGAAAGTGCTTTATTTCCTTATGTGGCATATTACATGCATGGTATATGTCATCCATGGAAAAACCCAATTTCCATGGCATACCTCTTATTTCATCCTTATAATTGATAAACTAACAACTTATTCTTTGTGACTTGAAAATTCTTCCCCGGAGCTTTAAACCCTGAAAATTACAAGAAAAAAAAAAGTCATGTCAGTGATATTGGGCATACTCAAAGCAATTGTAAGAACTTGAAGCATCCCCAAGAAGTTATTTAGTATAAAAATCTTTGGACGTCATTATTTGATATAGTGTGAATTTAATTTAGAAATTTTATAATTTTTTTGAAATTCTTAGTAACTATTTTTTGATAAATTTCAAAAATGTGATATAACTTGTCGGATAATGAAGGATATTGACTATCCTAGGGATAATTTTTTTCCAAAGAAAAAAAGAATTGAAATTTTAGCATTACGGTTCATAGTCAATGTTGATTCTGCCAGCAGCAGGATCAGCAATCATGGAGAAGGCTTCTTGAGAGAGATCAAGGGTGGATGTGCATCCAGGTGATGGACAACGGTCCACAATCCTGACAGTCACACCATCACCCCTGCATGGCTGTGGAACTCCCGCGTTTGTGGGTCCTGTGCATCTCACTCTGTACATTCTTCCACATGCAGCTCCATTCTGATAAATGGGATCGCTAGCTGCTGCAATCATAACTCCTTGGTCCTCGAAACCATAGCATGCCGATGCTACAAACAAGAAAGTTTAACATAAGCTAAGCTTCAATATATTGCTACACATTTTCTCTACCCAGATGATAATATATATATATATATATATATATATAAGAGCTTCTCCATTACAAACACCACATTTCTAACGTGCATGCATAGAAAGAGTATATATATATATTGGAAGTTCATATGTACTTACGAACATAGACGGTGTAGAAAGTGGCAGTTCCTGCGATTGCAGAAGCTGAAGAGATTAGGCTTGCGGCAATGAAAGCCATAATCAAAGCACTCATCTTGATGGCCATCTCTAGTGATTTGTTTGTATGATAAACACTGTGATTGCTATATTATATTTTCAAACACTGGGTGTAAGCTCAATGAGTTATGAATCATATTTGTGTGAAAGGTCTCTATTTATAGGACTAGCTTTCTCCATCAGATAATGATCTTCAGTCTTTACACGTTTTCTGATTCTGACAGATATGGCTTCTTCTTTGCAGCAGCAGCCTCAATTATCAATTTTTTCTTACAGTCTAACTTGCCTTCTAGATGCCAAATTAACTTGGTATTCCAAAATCTATCGGTATCGTCACAAAACTCCACAACCACATTGACGCCCACACAGGTGGCATTCAAATGTTACTCTAAAATTAAGTATAATCTAATTTTTATTTATTATTTCTCTTATTTTTCATCTAAAATTATAGTCTAATTTTCAAAAATTTTATCCTACCTGAATCTTCACCCATCATCTCTTATTTTTTACTTCAAAATTTGACCCATCCCAAAATTAAAATTTTATAGTTTCACCTTAATTTTTTTCTGGATTGTGCCCTTATATATATATATATATATATAGAGAGAGAGAGAGAGAGAGAGAGAGAGAGAGAGAGAGAGAGAGGTCTATTTTGTGTCTAAATCATCAAGTAAACTAAATCCGAAAACGATTCTAAACGCAAGTTACGAACCTAGGTAGCGGGTCGAACTAAGCTTCAATAAAAAGAAAAAA
This sequence comes from Nyssa sinensis, assembly GCA_008638375.1. NCBI lineage: Eukaryota > Viridiplantae > Streptophyta > Magnoliopsida > Cornales > Nyssaceae > Nyssa > Nyssa sinensis. Next base: position 11,375,712 of record CM018040.1, read on the forward strand.
TTGAGTAGGCGTGCCAAACTTTGCAATATATTCATGTCACCATTAGTCAATACAATATAACAGACTTGTACAGTTTTCTACGTATTTCTTATGGTAATTTGCTTGATCTTTATCCTGAAATCTCGAATTCAAACCAAAGGCAATAATCCTTTTAATTAGGTTATGTTTGTTTGTCGATTTAGGAAGAGAATTAGATAAATTAGTTTTTATAACTTTATGAAGTCAGTGTTTGGAAGAAAAAAGAAAAGACTTACTAAAAATATTAAAAGTAAATAATGACTCATAATATAGATAAAATAATGAGAGAGAAGAGATGAGCTAGGGATTACTAATCCTAACACTATTAATGAAAGATATAGCTAATTTATCTTTATCCAATCTATGAAACAAATATGACACGTCTACTATAACAAGCAGTCAACTGTTTGTGAAAGCTCCAGGTTTACAACTTACTCATGCAATTGAAAATTGTGAACGATAGGATGATTCTAGATTATTGAAAGAAAAATTGTGTGATCAGAAACAGAGAATGACTTTTTTCTGATGAGATCAAGCATGTGACAAGTGGTCCAGCCATTTAGAAAAATATTATATTTTTGAATGGAATAGAAATTTATGACTGTTCAATTCAGAATTTCAGTCAATGAAAAAGCTTGAAGTTTTAAAGGAATCTATGGATGGTTTATTCTTTGTACAAGACAAAATTTGCCTACAAAAGTTTGGAACCTAATGATAATTATGTTTAATATAGGCCCAGTTTCATAAACCTTTTATATATTATTTATATTACTTATCAGAATAGGATTTTTGTATACAACTTTAAGAGAACTTACATACTATTTAATAACACTTTTTTAATTGCTTTTTTTAAAAGCTTAAATAAGTAAATGTTAGAAGTAATGTTTACTTTTAATAGACGATTATTATTTTTATTTTTATTTTTTACCTTTTGTTTTTAAGAAAAAAAATTACTTTTTTTCTTATTGAAAAAAATTTTAAAAAAAGTTTTATCAAACATTACTTTTGTAATACTCTTATATATGTCATGTTCTATAGTCAATGTCCAACCCCAAAAAAGGTAGGCTGAATTGCTTATCTCACCATAGTTTAGTAATAAAAATTGAGTCTTTAACCTTATCTTTTCTATCCTAACTAAATTATTGTGCTATGATGATATTAATAGATAATACTCAGTTCTAAATTCGATAGAAAAAATCTTCTCTTATTTGAATACTGTGTCTTAATTATAATCTGTTATATATATAATGCATATGTACTTTTTAATTTTTATTTTTAATTAAAATTAAATAATTACGTAATATACATGTGAATGAATATATAGTACATTAAAATTGTTACACGCATATGGATAAGATTTATAGCCAAATATTATCTTTTTCAAAATGATTCATTCAAAGATGGTGAACTTTACATCATATCATAACTTGAAGGTAATAGCTAACCTAATTAGTAAACCTTTTAAGTAGTAATATTAGAAACTTGAGATAAAATCCTATATTCTCATGAAGGTTGGAAGGGTAGACCAGCCATTGGAATAAAAAAATATATAATATAAATAGGCCATAATTTATTTACACAACTAGGGTTTTTTTCTTAGAGTAGAATGTTGAAATATTATTAAAAAATTATCACTTTTTTTTTTTTTTTATAGACGGTTAAAAAGTTTTTTCTAGTAATTTTTTGAAAAAAGATTTACGATTGCAGCGTAAGATTTTGTCAAATTTCTTACGAACAAAAATACCTAATAATTATAATTTAATAAATTTAGCATCTTTGAATATAATTAATTATAACAATAGGTGCTCAATGAAACTATTGATTGGAATCAAGGGATGGGGGTAGGGCCACGTGTATAGTTTTAAGGGTGGGCTTGGGCTGACTTTGTAAAACGTACTTGTACAAGCAGCATCTAGGACGTCCTCTGGCCTGAGCTGTCTTCATAGGTCCGAGGCCCAATAGGGGCTAGCTTGCGCAAACTTGTGTGGTTTTCTTCGGCCTTGGCCCACCATCTTCATGGAGCTTATATGTTAATACAGTTATAAATGAGTCGAGTTAAATAGTGTGTTGTTTAAACTCAGGTCATTAAAATAAATAAATTTTCAATTATATTCAAGTTTAATTTGTTAATTTTTTGAGTCAATATTTGACGAGTTTCTAATAGAATCGATTGTTAACCGAGTTCGAGTGACTTGATTTTTTTCTATAACAATGGACTACTTTTAATTTAACAAGTCTCAAAATATATTCAAACTTAACTTATTTATATTGCGAGCCAATTTCGAATGAACTTTTAATCAAACCAATTTAGTGACCATCAAAAGTGTGAAAAATTTTATATTAAGCTTTAATTAATTAAACTACCAATTTAAATAATAAAGAATACATATTTAATAACCTTATTTAGATTTAAGATGGATAACTATACAAGATATTTACTTGTTAAACAATTAATATCTCAAGTTCATACAAATATCAAAATCATAATAATGATAATTAAACTTGTAGTCAAAATAAATAAGAGACACGGAAATTTTTACATGGAAAATCTTTTTGAGGAATAAAACTCACTCAGCTGCAAAAAAAATCTACCAATCAACGATGAACACATTACAAGTTCACAAAGATATAACACTCAAACAACTAACCCTCCATGTAGCAATGGACGACCGCTAGTCTACTTGAATCTTCTAGTTGTGCTTCTTCTTGATTAGCTTTCCGTATCCACAGCACCATTCACGATTCGCAGATTCACCATTGTAGTAGTGTGAAAATTCCTAAGCAATGGAAATACATATCTAACTTGCTATATGCACTTACGTGTACTGCATAACACTAGATATATATAAGCTTTAATCCCACAAGAAACAAAACCTTTGAGAGAAACTGATTATATGAACAAAAACTGAAATAAAAATTCTCCTAATAAATTTATATGCTTAAGAGACGTGGATTGTTATTGTGAAATAAAAAACACTTTATTTATAATAAAAAAAATTCGTGCAAACCCTAAACTTAATTAGAATAGATAGAATACACCATAAATTATAATGTTACAACCAATTCAGTACAACTATCTTGACATGCATTCAGACGAAGAACGCTCTTCCATTCAAACAGAGTTCTATTCGGACACACATAAGCACCTATTCAGACGAACGAGCTACTAGAAAAACAGTTCGTGATTTACGATAGAATTTTGCCCATTTTTTTCATTGATCATTTAAATAACACTCAAATATGTCTAGAAATACGTTGTTTAGTAACTATCATAACTAGACTTAGCCTATGGTCAAAATTAAATCATATCATATTTAAAGTCATTTTAATCATTGTAGAGTTTTTATTTAAACTTAAACTCAACTCTAATGTCACGTGCCTAAGTGTAATGCATGATATATATGGTCACGTACCTTAAACTATGCAGTTCTTCAGATGTGATGTATTTCTAAGACTTCTTGAGTCTTTATTTTAAGACGAACAATAATTCATATAACTGAATCATGATTTAATAATTACGTATTTAAAAAATGCACATTTTAAAAAAGAATTATTAATATAAAATTGTCTAATTTTTTTTAAAGACATAAGCATATACATTATTTGTTATAATGGTAAAATATTAAGTAACATTTTTAAATATGACAAATGAAAAATGAAAATTTTCAAATTGAGGACCTAAAAAAAGGTTACCTACACATCGGAATGTTTTTCATACTACAAACTACTTGCATGTTTTTATAATACATATAATTTGGTGCACGTTTTTTCACCGTTAAACCTAAAATCGTGTGCTTTTTAATTTTAAGGTGGCATCCTAGTATGGTATGTCTTTATCTCATTCAATTTCTCAAAGTTATTCAAACACCCAAGCTCACCAACTTTAATATGTCCGCGCCATAACTCTAGCACCTTATTCCGATGACAACGGAACAAGTTTGAGATAAAAAATTGTCCCCAGCATCTGTTTTAATCTTGGGATGAAATAAGACATGTATCTATCATGGTCTTTATTTAATTATTTATTTATTTTATTAAATTAATTATAATTAATATATTTTAAATAAAATATTGTATGGACCAAAACAAAAAACATTAAGTCAATAAAGAATTGAAATGATGTTATTTTCTTTCACAAATTGATATATTGTATCAAATTTGTCGAACTTTCAATTTGTTATCAAAAAAATGTTAATATAAATATTAATTATGATAAAAATATATTATTTAAATAAAGACGAGACGAGGAGGTTGGGATGTTAAGAAGGGTGGGGTAGTTGTAACACCCCAAGCGTACTATCCCGACAAGTTAAAAAAAATATATACAACATTATGACCAAGTTGTTAGAAGTAAATTTATAGTATTCTCTATATGTCAATCAAATTTCTCACAATCAATCATATGAGATGAGATATTACAGTAAGACTGAAAGTAGAATTAAAATATTAATGAAATAGAATAAAACAATGTTTATGAACTAAAAAAACACATAACTCTGCATAGAAGTCTTTCCCATAATTATCTAATAAAAGGAACCTTTACACCAACAAAAAGGATTGGATGCACCCACTATATCTTTATGCTAATGCTCCTTTACTCAAAAAGTCCTTTGATTTATTGAAAAACAAATTACCTGAAGTCTAGCTGTGGTTTAATCTTAACGTCTTGTTTGGTTTAATAGAATGAAAATTTTATTAAAAATATTTTTTGGTTTAGATGAATAATTCTTGTTTTATTTTATGTCATTTTCATTTTATTTATTATTTCATTCATACGTAGTAAGCATGGCCTAAGTTCATTTCAATGAAAGAAAAAAAATAGCAAGTTTTTCAGCCAACGATGTGTTTTTTTAAGGTTTAGTATGGTTTGCAGACTTGGCCACGGAAAGGAAAAACTATTTTTTTCATATTCTTTTCCTCAAATAAAGTTATAAAATAAAAATAGAAAATTTTATTCTCTTTTTTCCCACTAAATTCATAGAATAAATCGAGCCTTATTTTTTTAAAATTCTATTTTAGTAAGAGAAAAAATATAAAAATTATTTTTTTCCCCAAAACTGCAAACTTAAATAGAGGCTAAATATCCAATGAAAAAGAGGTATTTAATGATAAATGCTAAATATTAATTGATTATAAAAGCCAGCGTCAATCACACTGACACGCCAATCAATTGTGAGTATTAATGCTAGCATTATAATATTATTAGATTTGTAGAATAATATAAAAGAAACAAATGAGAATACGGAGAGAAGAGAAATTCAAAAACTATATTTTATTAGGTTGAATTCATTACAAAAATTAAATAAGAGAGTTTTTTATATAAGAGAATTATGAGATTGTACATGAAAAATATAAATAAAGAAAATAACTTATAGGGTCCTAATCCCATTAACATTCCATAATAATATATGTGTGACGACTAATCCTAATCATAGTATTACAATAATATATAGATAACCCTAATATACTTTTAACAAATATATACATTAATTATGAGTATTAACGATAACATTATAATATATACACTAATCAGATCGTGAATGTTAACACTAACATCTCTCGTTAAATAATTGGATGCCCAATGATTCAGAATTGAAGGACACTTAAATCACTGTCTCGATTGGTAAGGACTAAGGAGATTCGGCTTAGAGCTCATTTGGATTAAAATGTCTATTTGACTCTTCTTGTTGGTTTTAGCTACTTCAATGACTTTTACCAAAATATACCTCGGATCATATATGTATTCCAATAATAATAGTCAAAATGTATATTTATTTTTATATTTTAATATATTTTGAATTTAAAATAGGTATTCAATAATATGTGTCTTATAAAATGTTTAATTAGTACAAAGTTTAACTTCAAATATTTTAATTCAAAAACTTTCTAAGGATATGTTTGATACGCTCGAATGAATTTCGTAATGAAATGAGTTTAGGAATAAAATGAATTAGGACTTGAATAAAAATGACAATTCTATTTATTTATTTAATTAAATACCCAAAAATAAAATAATAATTACATTCTAGTACTGTGTTTGAACAATTTAATTATTAGAATGAAATACACACACTAATATTTGTTATACTATGTGTATGTATATGTGCATGTATAAACATATATATTACAATAATACGTGTCTATATATATGTTATGTATATGTATTCGTGTTTCATCTGCATGTGTGTATAGTGTGCAATGTTTTTCTTTTTTAATTTCATTTCTTCAAGAATAGAATGCCATTCCTCAAGTTTGGGGAATGAATACTAATTTTAGGATACAGTTGACCCTTTTATAATTAATATTTAATGTGTTAATAATTTTTAATAATTAATAATCTAAGAAAACAACTTGATTCCATGGTAGATAATTAATAATTTTATTACTTAATAATTAATACTTTTTTTCAGAAATTTTTTTATAATATTAATTATTATAGAGATAAAATAGTTATGTACACACACACACACACACACATATATATATATATCTCATTTAAGATATGTTTTACTAATTATATTTATTAATTTTACATAATTGAAGTCAAAAGTATAGTAAATTAGAAAAATTATAAAATCAAAAAATATAAATTTCTTTACTTAAATAGACATTAGGAGTTTTTTATGCCATAAATTGAGTATTATATGTATTTTTTAGAAAAAAACTAAAATGTTATTGAAAAATTACATAAAGTCTTGTTTTTCTACCGAAAATCAATTACATGTAAGAGTCACTTATTAGTTACTGAAAGTATAAAAAAACTTAATAATTAATAATTCTAATAATTAATAAATTTTTAATCTTTCATGTCTGTTAATTATAAGATGGTTGACTATATATGAGAATAGTTATTCCAAAGAAATGTTCATACCGACATATTTTACTCTTACCAAACACAAGAATAAAATGAGATCAAGACTGTCCATTCTATATCAGTGTCAATTCCAAGGTACTTTTTCTGTGCCCATTATCACACCATCATTTTTCCTTTTGAAACTTCAAAATTAAATGACTTGAAATATAGAAATCTATTTTTATATAAAATTTATATATTTGAACTTTAAAAATAGAGATCTATTAAACAAGATCTATATTGCATATGAAATTCTGTCAAAAAAACATCTTTTTTAAACTAATAATTTTTTAGACAAAATTTCACTATATGAAATTTCTCTGTCTAATTTAAACAAAGAATTGTTTTCTTGTGAAAGTATAATTGCATCAAAGAAAGTAAACACAAAACTGTATACAAGACCATGCCCAAGATCAAAATAACAAACAAGGTAAAAATAAGGGTGGAATGCATAATCAAAAAAACTTCTAACAAATTTCTCTGTCTAAAATTTTTCTGTTGGTAAAACAACCCAAATTACAATCAACTTTCTTATAATTAATAGACATGGGAGATGAATTTTTTTTATTTCATACATGTATATAAATTTTGACATAAAAAGAGATCTTATAAGTAACTTTTCAACGACATTTTGATATTTCATAAAAAAAATACATATAGCGTTCAACTTAAGACATGCAAAATTTCTAATATACTTCTGAATTATAGAAGTTATGTTTCATACACTTACTCATGTCATAATTTTTCTTATTTATTATATTTTTGACTGTAATTAAAGTTAAATTTATAAATGTAATTATCAAAACATATCATAAATAGGATATATATATATATATATACATACGTATATGTATAACTATTTTATCTCTCTAATAATTAATATTATAAATAATTTGTTTTTAAAAAATATTAATTATTAAGTAATAGAATTATTAATTATCTACTATGTATATATCATAGTAACACCACCACACATACTTGTAATATTGTTATAATTTTCACAAACATTAATCCAATTTTCTTTAACACAATTTCTACAAACAAATTATAAGTTGTGAAGACCTAATTCTAATCCAAATAAATGTTTAAACGTTGAAGAAGATATTAATTATCTTATCTTGACATTTTATTTGGCCAAAAAAATATGGTTCAATGGTGAAATAACATAAACATGTGAAGGACATCATTTTAAAAAGAGTATGGCTAAACATAATAGATTTTGTCATTCTATTTTTTTATTATCAGATACAAAGTAACTCAGTAGATAATCTATTATGTCATTTGTTGTAATACATAACATTTAACCTAATGACTTATAAGAAGAAGAAAAAAAATAAAGAAAGGTTGATGCTGCACTTTCTGATTAGTAGGACTTCCATAATTCGTTACCTGTCAAGAATTCAAAGATCAAAGGACTACTGGATAGGCTCCGATAGCAGCCACTCCGATGATAAAGTTAGTAAAATAAAAAACTGTAATTGACAAAAATTGATTGACTGTAATTGAAAAGCGCATCTTAGAGTTTTATTTATAGGTTGCAAATTTTTTAAGTTGATTAGGATTTGGAGTCGCAAGAATAGAGATTTGATAATATCCGAGAATAGCAGTTACCATATTAAACTCTGTTTCCTTACTCCAAAGTCGGTAGGGTATGTAAGGCGGTAATCAGCTCGAAACCCCTTCATGTATGTACCTAGTATTTCTTGCTTTGGAGGAAGGACTAGAGATCTTGCGCCATTCCGAACAAAGAAGCTCTAAACTCTGTATGTTCTAGATAGGAGAGCTTTTCTTGGTTTGTGTACGTGTGTTTTGTATATACACATGTCATGTTAGGATTTGTCTGTCCTTTTGTAGTATATCAAAGATAAAAAGAATTAAGGTGCAAGGTTTTGCTCTTTTTTAGTAAAAAAATTACCAATAAAGGTTTGACAAAAGAAAAATAAAAATGAGAATGACAAAAGTAAACGGTAGCCATCAACCTCTATTTCAATAAGTTAAAAAATAAAAAAAAAGGATAAATTACACTGACCTCACTTAAGGTTTATGACAACTACACTGACCTCCTCTGAGATTTTTGAAATTACATTGACTTTTCATATTTTACAAAATAATATATAGATATCTCTCTCTAGTCAACTTTTTTTTTCAAAATGACAAATTACCCCTTTTCATAATTTTTTTTCAATTTTTTAAATCTTGACCATTTTTTTTCATTTTTCAAATAAATATTGATAAAAAATTTAAATTTATTTTTATATAAAATAAAAACAATTATTTACCTTAAATTTGTTTTTAAATAAAAAATTAAAAAATCTGTAAAAAAAATATTAGAATAAATTGGTCAAAATTAGAAAAATGTAAAAATAAATAAATAAAATGGGTACTTTCGTTATTTTGAAAAAAAAAAAATTAATAGAATGAAAATATCTGTATATTATTTTGTAAAGTAGAAGAGATCAGTATAATTTAGAAATCTTAAAAAAGATCAATTTAATTGTTATAAATATCAAGAAAGATCAGTGTAATTTACCCAAAATAAAATTTATTATTTATATGAAATTTTTTGAAGTGGACCAAGTCTATTACATCAGGTCAATTAATTTGTACAATATAAATAAATGGTCTAAATTTTAAGAAATTAAAAATTAATTTATCTGTATGATATAAAATAATTAGTATAATCTATATAAAACAAAGTCAGACAAATTAGATTCACTTCTCTAAAAAGAAATAAAACATGAATGGCCACGTAGACCCTTTCTACCTACCCAAAAAATAATGTGCTTTGAAAAATAAAACACCTTGGCCAGGCTTTTCATACTACAAAGTATTTGCATGTCCTTATACAAATTCACATTTGGTACACTTTTTAAAATTATAAACTTAAAATAATGTGTTTTTTTAATTTTGTAAAAAGATAATTATAAAATAATATTTAAAAAGTTAAATTTTGCTAGGTTCAATTACGACAGTCGAATTTTTATGACATTATTAATCTATATAATACACGTGTTCATACAATAATTACACAAATCAATAAAATTACATAAATTTAACCTCCACAACTTATCAAAAAAAACTCAAAAAAATTATATTTATGTACATAAAATTTTAACATGAAACATACATTTAATATCAATACATAATCATAGCATCATTTGTATTGTATATCAAAATCATTATATGCATTAAAATGAATTTTTTTCTTCTAATTTACCTGTAGACATTTTTCCTTTTAATTTTAAGGTTGCATCCTAGACTTTAGTACGGCACTCCGCCTCCAGTGTCCGTTTTCTCATTCAATTTCTTTATATGGCCAAACCACAAACCCACAAACCTACGGTCCGCAATCGGTCTGCACCAGAGCCCTGGGCCCCTCACTCCCCCCACTTTCTCTCTCTAGGACTGACTTTGTCTCTCTAAAATATCTATCCTCCCCTCCATAACACTCTGTTCATCTCTGATCCTCGGAACGCCTGTAAACCATTTTCCGTCCATCCCACCCAAGTCTTTGCATTTTACAGAGTATTCAATTCGATTCGAATGCCGACGGACGATAGCAAAGACGACCACCGCCATGCTAACGTGCGCCTCAACCCCAACCCCAAACCCTCAACCACCGCCGCACAATATCCACCCCCTACCTTCACATTCAAACCCTAGGTTCGTCTCTCTGCTCCTCAAGGCCATCATCATGGCCCTCATCATATCCCTCTTCCTCCTTTTCCTGGGCGTCGCCGCCGTCGCCCTCCTCCACATCTTCGTCGCCAGCGGCGCCATCCACCGCCACCGAAACCGCCGCCGCACTACCCCATTCTCTGACGGTGCCGCCGCCTCCTACTCGGCGGACTTGCAGAAGTTCCTTCCCAGGCTCAAATTCACCGGCGGATTGGCTGAAACGACGAGAGATTGTGCGATATGTTTAGAATCTTTCAAAGAAGGCGAGTGGTGCCGAAGCCTGCCAATGTGTAACCACATGTTTCACGAGAATTGTGTCGACACTTGGTTGACCAAAGTCCTCAATTGCCCGATTTGCCGAAGCCCCGTTCGGTTTAATTCGGAGGCCTCGGCTTCAGAGATCAGCGACGACGATTGTCAGCTGTGGTGGGCAGTTGGCGCCTGATTGCGAAGGAAATGCATAGGACGCTTGTCTTGAGGGTTTGGGTGGATATGTAAGTTTTGAAATTTTGAGTTTATGTAGTTCAGTATGGTTTTGAATGTTCTTTTGTGCCTATTTCTATGTTTTCATTCATTCTTTTTTTTTTTTTTGTTAATGCTCTTGATAGTTGATATTTTGCAATAAGGCTTTGGATAACATAATATGATTAAGAAGGAAAAGAAATTAATCAAGAGAGATTAGAAACTGCACTGTGATTATGTAGATACACTTGAAAGAATAGGAATTATGGAATGCATTTGATAGACTGAATACCTTTGTATGCTTTTGTTCTTCCAAAGTATTATCATGCTCTGTAGCCAATGGTTGTGCTGGACCCTTGCCTAGTGAACGTCTAATATTAATTGTTTTCTTTTTGAGGTGGTTTTTGGTATTGGAATATAGTACCAGCAGAGCCCAATTGAGCTCCAAAGGGTATTCGCCAAAAAGAAATAAAGAAGTCGGAAGAAAGTTGGGAGGAAGGGGATAAGAGATGAATAGCATGGTGTTTCATCACTGAATTCCTTCAGTTGAGGGGTCTCGCTGTAGAAAATGGAAGTGCTTGATGGAGTGTCAATACCAAGGAGAAGACTTTCACTTATCTGAGGAGTTGTTGAGTAAATTCTAAGCAAAATTTCTCTATTGCCTTGATGTGAGGGAAGATTTCCTTTTAGTGGGATGTCAGAGACCGAGTTTACAATGCACAAGACTACAAATATTTCAGGGTTTTCCCATAATTGACACTAATTTAAGAAGTAGATCAGAATGCGATGGAAAAGAAAAGGCCTTTTTTTGGCCTAAAATGGGATTTTACCTTAGGCTTGCCCTATAAAAAAGGGACATACCTAATAGAGTGGGTCCTTGTCCTTGTTCTTAGGGATCTAGTTTTGTTTATGTGAAAAGGCGGAAGACCCTTGAAAGATGTGCCCTTGCCCCTTTCAGCGAGAGGGGCAAATCATGAGCTTACTTGAGTATTTATGACTATGAGCTTACTTTGAGTATTTATGACTCTAGTGGCAACACGTGACAGCCAAAAGACACTGATTCTTGAGGAGTTACATGATGATCATGTGATTATAAGTAGTACGTCAGTCCTTCCTTTGATGCCTCCCTGCATTCTTCTTCATTTTATCATGTTTATTGTGTTGTTCTGTTCATAGGTCCCATTCCCTTGAGGTAAATGATAATAGTACAGCGTCAGCTTCATTTTGTAGGGGCTGATTCTCAGGACTCGAACCGGCGCCGTTATGCTGGATTAATAAGACCTTGTCATTGTGACAGTCGATGACTTCTCATTCAAAAAATTGATATTCTCATGTAAAAAAGATTAGTGCGCTTGCCCTATCATGTAAAAAAAATGGATTTGGGTAGCTAGCTATCAGTTAAAGCAGGAGATAATCTCATTGTTGAATCAAGTATACGCAGATGTGGATATTCTTTCACTTTATCTGATGTCCACCGCATTGAGTTGAAACCAATTGCTGATTAGTTACAAATACAATTGTTCTGTTTTTTCTTATGGCTTACCATATTTTTGGGGTCTTTAGAGTTCCTTCTTGAAGCTTGATTCTTTAGTTTTCTTTCATTAGAATTCAAATTCTCAATTTTCAAAGAGTATTTGTTGGACCTGATAATTGAACTTCCTTCATGACACTTTAAAGATTACTTTTTGAGGGTTTTCTTTTTTGGGTTAAAGAAAAATACCTTTTGTATTTAGACTCTATTATAGATTTTTTGGGAGATTTCATTTATCAATTAATTGGACCTGATCATGTTTTTTTTTTTTTTTTTTGGGGGGGGGGGGGGGGGGTGGGTTTGGGCATTTTTGAGTGTTGGGTCCAATTCTCAATTTATTTATCTGGATTAGCCTTCTTGGCACGATGCTAGTGACCCACGTAGGAGATTCGGGTAGCTGAACCATTATAGGTTTCGTTCCCTACTCTTTGAAACAAATATTTCTAGGATATTTTGAGGCCCATAATGTCCTTTTATGGTTTGTTACTCAAACAAATCTTTCTGCAATTTTTTCAGTGGTTCGCTAGGATATTGTCCGCCGAATCTGCTTGTCTTTTATTGGATTTTGAAAATAAGCAAAGGGTTAAAATTAATGGAGGTTAACTTCAAGAAGGACCTTAAATTGTGATCACCCAAGGGATTTATAATGGTTCTGTTATATGCAATTCAGCTGGTGAAGGTACAACTGTAATATCAAGTGAATAGACTAGCTAACAAATACAGAAGCAGGATATATCATTATCTTCAGGTTAACATGTTCTTCAAATCAGTTCCTGAGCTTAATTTGGCCTGTAGTTTTTGACATTTTGTGAAGTTTTCCAGCTTCTCAAAAGAATGGGGTGGGCAACGATGAACTTATGATAGTCTGAAGGAATGGGACAAAAATGTTCCATGTCTGAAACGCAACTATCATTATCATTGGGGACCGGAAGCAGTGCATAACCAGTCTGGTACGCAGCTGACATTATGGGATCAGGGGTTGAGTTGTGTAGTCTTTCTCAAGATGTGGACTCTTACCTTCTACAAGGCAATGGTCGTACATCAACCATAATAGCTTCCATGATAATTTATCCTCACAATGTCTTTGATAGGTTAGGTATTTTTATGAGGTTGCTGTGTTTTTGGTATTAAGATGTGTAAATTAGAGAGAGAGAGAGAGAGAGAGTAAAATGGAATAGATGAAGTAACCAAAAAGTGAAGAATACACACATATAATTTCGGGAGATCAATACAGAGATGAAATATATCAAATTTCAAAGCTACTTGAATAAAGTTTAATCCCAATCATTAATATATTGGGATTTGAAGTTTCATTGAGCCATGTCCCAAAAAAAAAAGAAGTTTCATTGAACCAATGTAACATAATACTGCTACCAAAGTACTGTTGATTACTTCCACCAGCCTTGGAAGATCCTAGGAGGCCATATAAGAAACTTTTAACTTGCTCTTGCTTCTAATTAAGCAATTAAGTCCCCAAACCAAGAGCAAATGGAGATATTTCAATAGTGCTGGATTTTGATAATAAACTGATGATCAACAGTGTCATCAGAATTACATGGAAATTGTTGGAACACAACTTTATGATTATGTTAATCTATTGTGCAGATTTTATTAAAATTGCTTCAACGTTAGACTCTCAAAGGAAGGAAAGGTTGCCAAGCCTTCTATTGGAAATCCGCCCCTCTGCTTGGATGTAATGTAGCTATAGAAGGAATGAAGATCTGCTTGAACTTCGGAAAATTTGAGAATATTATGAGGAGCAAGCGCTCAAGTGAGGACTTTTTCTTTTCTTTTTATATGATAAATAGTTGTCTGGTTTGTTACTTGAGTTTCAAATTAATAATAGAAATGACTCATAAAAAATTTAAAAATGGAAATGATGGTGATGATGATGATGTTCTAATAGATGTGATAAAAAGGAGTTATACTTAAAAGGACTCTTATGTTTTTGTTATAGTGATAAATTGCTCATTTCCTATGAGTTGTGGTCTCATTTCTATGGTTAAGTAAACCTAGATAATGGAATTTCTCACTTTTTTATTTTCTCTTGATTTTCAGTCTTCACAATATCCTTGTTTGTGCTCCTAACTTTATAAAAGTTGCACTTTTTCATCTTATTTATCTTGGACTCTTTTGAATCTAAGGTCTCTCGCTAAACTTCTAATTTAATATTTATCCATCTTTTAATTTTATCAATAAAAATAATATCATCAGCAAAAAAGCACATATCCTCTATGTGCTTAGTCAACTCATTCATAACTAAAGAAAAAATGTAAGGGCTTAATGTTGACCCTGCCGTCAGCCTACTGTGATTGAAAATTCATTTTATTTCTCCAATAGTTGTATCTTTACAATAGTTATAGTCCTATCATACATGTCTTATATCGCTTCAATATATCGTTTTCTGACTCATTTCTTTTTTAAAACTCATTATATTAGATCTCTGAGTAACTCTATCATAGGTTTTCTCGAAATTGATAAATAGCGTTTGAAAATCTATCTTCTTTTTTCTATACTTTTCTTTTGAGTCTTCTTAATAAGTAAATAGTTTTCATTATTAACTTCTTTGGCATAAGCCCAAATTGATTCTTCAATACAGTTGTCTCAAGTCTTAATTATTGTTCAATTATTCTCTCCTAAAATTCCAATCGGACTCATTAATTTAATACTACGATAATTTATATATTTTTGGATATCACCTATATAAGTACTAAAATACTTTTTTTGCCACTCATTAGGCATTTTTTTTTAATTATTATGATCTTATTAAATAAATTTGTTTATTAAGACACGCCTTCCTCTCCTAAACACATGTTCTGAACTCTGGAAAACTGGTAGTACATTGAATTTTCGTTTAAAAATCTAATAGAACCCTTCTTGAACAACCACTGCAAGTTTATTTATGAGATATTAATTTAGTATATATAATATGGAGAATTCTAGTATGTAGAATGATCTGTTGTCTATCTGGGTGCTCTAAATCCAAAGAACATTATGTGCCCGGATTGTTTCTTCCTCTAGAAACTAATAATGATTGAGAATGCCATCAGTTGATTGCTCCATGGTGCAAGAACATGTGATCAAGAAAGTGGATCAAGTGTTTTATGTTTACAATCAAGGTTCTAATGGGTTGGATTTGGACCAGAGGGGAGTACATTGGAGTGATCTGTCACAATATGGATGTTATTCAAATTTATTAGACCCTCCAATCAAATAAATTCCAACAGATGCAGTTTTACTTGTTACTTAAATGAAATATATGTATGTATATGGGTGTGTGTCTATATATATATATATATATATATATCTCAGTTGTTAGGGTTCTATTGGATATTCAAATGCATAACAGTTTATTCCCCCTCCCTCCATGTTGTTCTTTCAGTATTGAATTATGAACATTTAATTGTGGTGATAATTGTGATGGCATCTAAGGGATCACCTAAATTTACATATATTATAGATTGATAAGTATATTATAAATCTTAAATGGATTTTTTTTTAGTTTTATTTTCTTTTATCTATCTTAAATGGAATGTTATTGATTGAACATGATGAAAGTATATCTGAATTTTATTGAGCATTTAGAAAGGATATCTTCACTCTTATCCGTCCAAGAATCTAATTTTATTCAGACAAGTATGAAGAAACAAAAATGGCCTCAGTTTAATACAAAATGAAGAATTTGAACGGTTTTATTTTAAGTTCAATTTACCGAATGTCTAGCATTGTTCATTGCAATATTTTGCTTGGTGTGCAGTATCATGTTAAGGTGCAGGAGATGTTTTGCCCCCTGCTTCCCCATTGATAATTTATAGCAAAAAGTTGGGTGTTTTTCTTTTCTTTTCTAATTTGGAAAAGGTGGATTTCATAATGAATTTTCTATGGAAATTTTAGAATTGAGAGGGTTTGCTATTTGACTTGAAACTATGGTCCTATCCCTTGAAGAAAAATTGGAAGCCATTCCAGGGTTACTGAGATCCTTTCCATTTCCAATAGTGTCATTGGTACTCTGTTTTTTATCAGGGTGAAGCCCAAAGAAGGGCAATACTTGGACTCCAAGGATTTTGCTTCTATGAGCAACTCTTAATGCATGTGATATTTTCAAAATTTGGTATTGATGTAAATGTTATTGTTTTAATAATGTGTTATTTGGCTTGTCAAAAAATGATAATGTCATTTTCAATGTCATATTTGGCATTAAGAATAGCTAATGTCATTTTGTCATTCCTGAAATAAATACACCAAATAAAGGTAGGGTCTACTCTAGTTTATCAAGTAAATGGTAAATTGAGAAGAGATTCACACTACTTTGTCAAGAAAAAATAGTTATACTAAAAAATGACATTTTAGTATTAAAATAGAATTATCAAAATTTGAAATTTTTATACTGTAACAATGCCAAATATAAATTTGATATAGATGAAATGATATTTATCATTGAAGATACTTAAGACGGTTCTGTCTTTCCTTATATATGTTGTCATTGGTATGCATCCTATGCTTGACACAATGCCATCAACTACTTGAAGCCCCAAGTTCAGGAAGTACTTGTTCCTTTTGCAAGCATTGTGTCTGGTACAACCGGATTAGTTCTGCTTTCCTCTCCTCATGTTTAATCTAATCTCAATTCTCTTATAATTAATAGATATAAGAGATTGAAAATTTATTAATTATTAATTATTAAGTTTTGCTTATATCTTTCGTTAATTAATGAATATTTTTTATATGTAAATAATTTTGATACAAAAATAAGATTTTATATACAACTTTTTAACGATATTTTAATTTTTCATAAAACAATACATATATTACTCACCTCAAGACATAAAAGACTTCTAATATCTTTTTTCAAATAATGAAGTTATATTTTCTGATATTATAATTTTTTACACTTACAATAATTTTAACTTCAATTATATTGAATTAAAAGTTTAATTATCAAGACATGTTATAAATGAAATATATATAAATGCATATATAATCATTTTATCTCTCTAATAATTAATATTATAAAAATATTAAAAAAATATTAATTATTAGATAATAGAAATATTAATTATTCACTGTAGAAATAAGTTGGTTCTTTAAAAATTTATTAATTATTAGAGATAATTAACTTATTGAATATTAATTATAAGATGGTCAATTGTACTCCTAAATTACTACGCAAGTAATGTTATTTTTTTCACCTTTCTCACATCAACATTATTTACAAACTGTATCAAATAAAGTCAAATTTCTCCCTTTCACACTCCTCTCTATCTACCATGTAAGGAGAGAGCGAAAGGTAGAAAAATATGTGAGAAGCATAATATTAGTGTCACCATGCAAGGGAAAGATGCTTAGAAGATGTTAACTAGTCATGGGTTTCTAATGTTGCACTTTTTGATCAATAAGGGCTTCCGTTCTTCGTCTTTTGTCAAAAACTTAAAAAGAGAGATCAGAAGGCCACCAGGTTGGCTTCGGTGGTAGCCGTTCCGATGATGAAGTCAGTAAAAATAAAGGAAAGAATGTAATTGAATGATTGTAAATTAAAAGTGTACCTTAGGGTCCAATTTATAGGCTACGAATCTTCCTAATTTGAGTAGGACTTGGAGTCTCTATAATAGGGATTTGATTGTTATCCGGTAATAGCAATTACCATGTTGATCACTGCGTTTCGTAAGGAATAGGAAGTGAATGATATCCATGAATGGTAGTTTCCCTGTTACGCACTGTTTCCTTATCCTTAAGTCGGTAGGCTATCTGAGGTAGTGATCGGCTCGGGATCCCTTTGTGCGCGTGCTCGAATATTTTCTACTCTAAAGGTGAGACCGGAGGTCGTGCGGGACTTCGAGCACGGAAGCTCTGAACCCTATATATAAGTCTGTTCTAGATGGGTGAGCTTCAACTGTTCTGTATGTACACATGCTACACGGGGGCTGGTCTGTCATTTTGTGGTATATCAGTTTCAATTTTCTTTACTTTGATCAATGTGATGTTTATTTTTGTTTCAAGATCTTTAAATTTTTGTGATAAAAGTCAAAAGTGTCACAAGTTGGGAGCGTCAAGATCTCTAAGCCTAAGAGTTCTGGATGTCACAACCTAGTATTATTTTATAACCTTCAAATCTTATGATAAAAAACACAAGTGTCATAGGTTAAGATGGCCAAGATTACTAAGCCTAAGAGCTGTGGATGTCACAGTTGAGTATTACTTAATGACCTTTAAATCTTGTGATAAGAATCACAAGTCTCACAAGTTGAGAGAGCCAAAATTTCAAAGCCTATGAGCTCTAGATGTCACAACCCAGTTTTACTTTATAACCTTTAAATCTTATGATAAAAATCACAAGTGTCACAGGTTCAGAATGCCAAAATTTTCAAGCTTAAGAACATGGGATGTCACAGCCCAGAACTACTCTATGACCTTTAAATCTTGTGAAAACTCACTTAGTGTCACAGTTCAAAAGGGAAGAAAATTCCTGAATCCTAAAAGCTAAGGATGTCAAAGCCTAGAGTAGAGAATAGACCTTAAAATCTTGTAAAAACTCACAAGTGTCGTAGGTCAAAAGGGCACAAAAATTTTAAATTTCCTAGAGCTACTACAAAAAATTATAGTTTTTGCGACGCACAGATACGCGTTGCAAAAGGACACTATTTGCGACACACAAAACGACTGTCGCTAAAAAGTAACAAAATAGGGTTTCCCGCGCGAAAAAATAGGCGGTAACCTATTAGCAACGCCTTATTGTCTATTAGCGACGCACATGTACGTCGCTAATAGTTAAATCTGTTAGCGACGCACATTAGAGTGTCGCTGATAGTTAGTGTATATCAAACGATGTCGTCTCACTAAACGTTAGCGACGCTCAATGACTTATTAGTGACGCACAGTGTGCGTTGCTAATAAGTCCTGTCATAAACTCATCGGTCGCTTTCCTCTCTGCGCCGCGTGCTATTCTCTCTCTCTTTCTCTCTCTTTCTCGCTCTCTTGCTGTTTCAAGAGATCAAAACCATTCAGTTGCCGTGAAGAATTTCAAGAGATTAGAACCATTTCAATTGATCTCCATTCTTGATCGAAAACAAGGTATGTTTTCTTTAAGTTTTTTGAGTTTTTTTGTTTCGTTGATCAATCGATCGTGCTTCAAGTTCAAAAGCTCAATTTGATACGATTTACGTTTTGATATGGTAGCATTTTTTTACATTTTGATACCATGGTATTTTTTTACATTTTGCTACAGTTTACATTTTGATACCATGGTATTTTTTTACATTTTGAAATACCATCTCCATTATAAATACCATGTTTGCATTATTTACTTGGTAGTCTTTTTTTAGTCCAGTGACTGCAGATCTGATGAATTTGATGCTCATTTTTAGGAGAAATTTACCATATACCATCTGAGATCACAGTGATGTGATTATTTTTAAGTTTCATTGAGATTTATTATGAATAATCAAATCATAACTTATGTTATCTGATGTGACAGTCACATAAAATATCTTATCCGCTGTTAACTTTCTTTCTTTATGAAACACAGAAAACCCAATCTTGAAATTAATTAAATGGTTTGCTGACGTATATAACAAAGATTGATTGGTTTATAATATAAATCAAAATGAAGCAAATTAGACTACCTATCTATTTCTTGAGAGATAATTTAATTCATTTTGTAGAAATAGACTACCTAAGTGTGGTGTCAATGATTTTATTTTTCACTAAATGCATGAAGTTACTCAAGTATTTAACACGAGAAAAACTGATGCCTTAGATGAATATAAAATAGGAGAAATCATGGCAATCTTCAGAATCTTACACATAAGATTTATAAGAGAAAGACATACATGACCGGTTCTATACAATTGGAACCTAAAGTTAGCGATAAAGTAGCAACTCTAAATAAGGTCATTCTTTGTAAGAAGATCACAAAAATTTTGGGCAACAAACTTTTCTTCTTTTTTCTTCACCAAGTCTTATTTCATTAAAAATTTCTAAACCTTGGCAAGTTGCAGCATAAATATGAAACAAGAACACAGTAAAGCTTGACAAGTTTTTGAAACTCACCATTTCTTTTGTGAGGTTTTTGAAAATCGATTGGGCTCGTGTGTATGAAAATTGATTCTTGAACTATCCAGAGAGGATAGTTCGGGAATACATAAATCTGCATTGCAATCAATAGCTACTCATGCTTAAATATTCATCATTTCTTGTTAACACTAAAGCTTGGCAAGTTTGTGAAATTCATCATTTCTTTTGTCAGGTTTTGACATGTAACTCTCATAGCTAGTTTGTTCGACAACTCACACCCTATGTAGGTATTGGATTAGATGAGTTTTTGCCTAGAAGAGCTTCCAGCTCTCTTTTTTCCTATATTGCGTGCTGATGCGCCTTTTCAGCAAGGCCGCTATGAGCGTTGCCTAATTTTATTTTTTTGGGATTACTTTCATGAACAAAAATTAGGATTAGTTTTGTAAGTTAGCAATTGCATTCATGTAAGCCTAGCCCCATTCGGGAGTCATTTTTATCACATGTGAATCTTGTCACGAAATTTATTCGCGATTAGGCTCGTGTGTATGAAAATCGATTCTTGAATTGTCTAGAAAGGACAATTCGGGAATGCATAAATTCGCATTGCAGTCAATAGCTTCTTATGCTTGAATATTCCACTATGACAAAATTCAGCATGGTCTCCTATTGTTCTCTAGGTATATATTTAGGCGTGCTAACATCTATCTCGTATACTTAGAGAACTGTGGGGAGATGCTACCGAAATTTTGTTCGAGTGGAATCAAGCATTTGATTTGCTACTGATTGTAATGTAGATTGTGCATTCACGAATGGGATAGGACCACCTTACCCTTTAGAGAGAAGTTGAAGGTGATAGGATTCATGTTTCATATTTATAACGAGTATCATTTTTGACTTGTATTAGGTAGACGAAAATGGATAAGAGTTAAATGGACTTGAGGGTAGGCATTTGCCAGGGTATGTGAAGGAGATCAAAGATTTTATTGAGTTTGCTCATGCATCTGCAGATGCGAGAAATAGGATAAGATGTCCATAGTAGGAGGTGGAATAATAAGGATTATATGCACATAGATGAGGCCAAAGAGCACCTACTCCAACACGGGATGGACAAGAGATATACGTGTTGAGAATTTCACGGGGAACACCGTGACGTACGAGTGATATTTAAGGATAAAGAAGAAGATGACAATAATGACTTTAGTGATAATGTTGGGGTTGGTTACGAAGGCTTGCCACAAATGCTGGCAGACTTGCAGGGGGCTACAACTATGGCGAGTAGTCACAGGAGTGACATAGGACAATTGGAAGCGTTTGAGTCCTTAGTTGAGGGAAGCAAGGCAGCTGTTATATCCGGGTTGTGATAAGTTTTCGAAACTGGACTTTCTCGTGAAACTCTTTCATATTAAGACCATCAACCGATGGAGTAATAAATCATTTAATATAGTCATTGAATTGATTAAAGTAGCGCTTCCTACTGGGGGAGACCCTTCCGAAATCATATTACGAGGCGAAAAGAATATTAAGAGATTTGGGCCTCGGGTATATTCCCATACATGTCTGCAAAAACGATTGCATGTTATTTTGGAAGGAGACTGAACAATGCAAGGAGTGTACGGTGTGCCACGAACCCAGGTACAAACTGAATGAAGGAAAGAGCAAGACAATTTCGCACAAGGTACTGAGATATTTTCCCTTAAAACCTAGACTACAAAGGTTATACATGTCTTAGAAGATGGCAAAAGATATGCGGTGGCATAAAGAGAAGCGTGTTGCTGAGAAAAATGTATGTAGGCATCCAGCAAATTCTCAAACTTGGGCTAAGTTTGATAGAAATCATGAATGGTTTGCAAATGAGCCGCGTAACGTACGACTTGGGCTGGCTAGCGACGGTTTCAATCCATTCGGTGACATGAGTAATGCCTACAGCATGTGGCCAGTGTTGCTTGTGCTGTATAACTTGCCACCGTAGAAATGTATGAAAAAACCATTTATCTTCATGTCGCTTGCTTATTCTAGGGCCGAAGTCTCCTAGTAATGAAATTGATGTGTACTTGTGTCCTTTAGTGGATGAGTTAAAAGAATTGTGGGAGATGAGAATGGAGGCATACGACGTCTCTAAGAATGAGATATTTCAATTGCATGAGGCTTTACTGTAGACCATAAATGACTTTCTAGCATACGGGAACTTTTCTGGGTAGAGCACTAAGGGGTATCTGGCATGTCCGGTTTGCAATAAGGATGCATGTTCCTTACATTTGTCCAATGGAAAAAATATATACTACATGTGCCATCGTCGTTTTCTATTGCTATCACATGGCTAGTGAAATCGGCAGAAGCATCTGTTTGATGGAAAAATGGAGCGCAGATTGTCACCTCCATTGTTGTTTGGCAAAGACGCGTTAGCACAATTGGAACTCATCCAACCAGTGAGGTTTGGGAAAATACTGGGTACTAAGAAGAGGAAGCGTACTAATGTGGAGTTAAATTGAACGAAGAATAGCATATTTTTTGATTTGTCATACTAGGAGACCCTTAAGTTGAGGCACAATTTGGATGTTATGCACATCGAGAAGAACATCTGTGATAATGTGCTAGGAACTTTAATGAACATTGAAGGGAAGATGAAGGATACTATTAAAGCCCGGTTGGACCTGTAGGAGCTGGGAATATGAAAAGAGTTGCACCTAATACGTAGCAGTAATAAATATATCGTGCCTCATACACAGTATACGTTATCATCCGCAGAGCGAATAAGAATTTGCGAGTAGTTTAAATCGGTGAAGTTTTCAGATGGATACGCATTAAATATATCTCGGTGTGTAAATGTTAGAGATGGGAAAATATCCGAATTGAAAATTCATGACTGCCAGTGTCCTTTTACAACGACTTATTCCGGTTGCACTACGTAGATATCTTTTCGATGACATATCAACTATATTGACTGAGTTGGGCTGCTTTTTTAAAGAATTATGTGCGAAGACGTTGAATTTAGAAGTACTGAAAAAGTTTGAAAATGATGTTGTCGTGATCTTCTACAAGTTGGAAAAGACTTTTTCTCCAGCTTTCTTTGATGTAGTGGTCGACTTAGCTGTGCATTTGCCTCATGAGGCAAAAATTGGCCGACCTGTCCAATACCGTTGGATGTATCCAATAGAAATGTGCATTTAATTTTATGAATTGTGTTATCTATCCATTCTAACTATTTTAATGTATAACTGATTAATTATTAAAACAAATATTTGCACACATTGAAGCAATATGTGCGTAACAAAGCACGACCGGAAGGGTCAATTGCTGAAGCTTACGTTAATGTTAAATGTCTCACCTTCTACTCTATGCATCTTAAAGATATTGAGACAAGGTTTAATCATTAAGAGCGAAATTCTGATAGATGTAAAGGGTAGCAACGAACTGGCCTTTTGGTGTTTAATTAGAATATGCGGCCAATAGGTGCCCTGTATATATGAATGATGTCATACTCATGACCTGAAAAAAGCCCACTATACCGTGCTCAACAACTGCGATGAGGCATTGCCATATTTTAAGTAAGTTTATCAAAATCATTGCAATTCTATGTTACAACATAAATATAAGTTACATATACATATCTCATCTTATGCAGTGAGCATACGATCGAGCTTCAGAGAGAACATGTATCAAGTTTCGATCTAGAGCAAAGACAACAAAATTTGTTTCCAAAGTGGTTCGAAGAACGTGTAAGAATAGGTTTCAATTAATTGTATTAGTTAATACATTTGTATTCAATTAATTTTGTACTTGTATTGAATTAATAGATGAAGCTATTACGCCACCATCAATCTCCTGAGGCGTACGATCAATTGTATTCCTTGGCATGTGGTCCTGATCAAAGGATATCCCGCTACACCGGTTTAATTGTTGATGGTGTTCGATTTTATATGAGGGAACGTGAGGTAAGTCAGCGAACACAAAATAACGGGATCCTTATTCAGGGAGATGGTGACGCAGGACAAACTGTAGAGTACTATGGTATTTTTTAAGACATCATACAGCTACATTATTGCTACGGTCATTCTGTGTATATGTTTAAATGTGATTGGTGGGATGTAAGTAATAAGAAAACTGAAATGTAGATTGATAAACACTTCATAAGTGTTAATACGTCACGTATGACATTTAAAAATGATCCGTATGTTTTGGCATCTCAAGCAAAACAAGTTTTCTATTTGAACGACACAAAATTTAGAAGGTGATTGGCATGTTGTCCAAAAAATTAAATCTAAAAACGTTTATGATGTACTAGAAGTTGGTGAGAGAGATGAAGATTTGGAGAGGATTGAGGAGGCACTACAAGAAAAGTCTCAATTTGCCCACAATGGTGTTGTCGGCCTTGATCAAGAAGTTGTTACTTCGTATCGGTTGAATAGAACTGATGTAGAACCAGATCATGTCGTAGCTTCTGACCTCCCCAATACCACATAGTTAGATCCTTATGAGGCAACTTTCATTAATAATGATGATGACGAGGAAAGTGATTTTGATGATGATACATTGTTAGAGTATTGCATTGAGAATAAAGAAATTTTAAGAACAAATGATGATACAAATTCTGATGAATAATTGTAATAGGTGTTACATGTGTTAGGATCAAGTGTAATGGATTTTCAATTTTATGATGTAATAGATTGTCAATTTTATGATGTAATGGATATTCAATTTTATGATTTAATGGATTTTAATTTTTATGATGTAATGGAATTTACTTTTAAACTTTCTTTTTAGATATGGTTGGATCAGGCTCACGAAGATGCATAGCCCCGGCGGACCCATCGACCTCTTCCCCTTCCTTTGCAGGGTCGACCGATCTTGCCATTGATGGTATGCATAGTTTCATTTTGTACTAATGATTATATAAATATGGTATTAATTGTTTCTATTTTATTTTTTCTAAAGCTTCGGCCACCACCTCTAGACGAGGGCACGGTAGGTCAAAGAATCGGAGTTTACAAGCTCAGATGGAGGCAGTAGGGGGCTCGCGACTTCGGATTGAGCTACCTGAGGGCTTGCTGAAGCCCGTTGGTGGGTGGGCACAACTATTCACCACAGAGGTTGGCATCATTTGTCGACTACGCGCCCCACTCCATATTAGTGACTGGAGTCTCGTCATTGAAGAGGAGCGACGAGATATTCATGCGCATATCCTGGTATGTCTTTTTTTATTGTGTTGAACTAAATTTTAACATATCTAATGCCGTAATGTTTTAACAATGACATGCTTTACAGGAGAAGTTTGACATCGATCTCCAACTGCCTCATGTCGCAAAGGTAGTGGACCGTTACTTGGGAGTTCATTTTAGGGACTATCGACATCGGCTCCACATACACTATGAGGCGGAGGTGGCAGCCGGTAGAGAGCCTCAGCGATAGACCCTATAAGGGGGTCACGGTGAAGGATTGAATGTTACTGTGCGACCGGTTCGCTAGTGATGCATTCTAGGTAAAAATTGTCAAAATTACTTTTGTTATCTGATAAATCATTATCATTTATACTAACCTTCTTTGTTTTGGCCAAGTGTAGGAACTTAGTAGGAAAAATAGCGAGAGCAAAAACAAGCAAAAGGTGACCCACTTGTGGTGGATCACGTTTTTTTGTACTGTATAGGCATGATATGATAAGTTAATAAATGTATCAAGTTCTTATTGTATAATCTATTCATGAAATCAATCTTCACAAGCTACTATTTATTTGCTCCAACGAGACCAGGAGACCGGTGCACCATCCAGCCCCATTGATTTGTGGCATAGGACGCACTACAACCCTGAAAAGGGTTGGACTAGGCTTGAAGCACGGCGGCTTTATGTAAGTTTTTTATGTAACTTGCCACAGTATTACTAATTTAATATTAATCTAAAGTTATAAAAGTAGTAACATATATTTATGCTTTTCTAAGAGGAGATGGTCCAGCTGCATGCTCAGTCAACAGCTAAGGGTCAGGATCCGTCAACCTGATAACCAGATACGGGAGACTGTTCTGGGCAAGAGGCACTGCACTGCTATGTGCGTGGCTTAGGGAGTGGGATGGGTCCGACGGCATCGTCCTCTATCGTTGAAAGTGATGCCAGGTTTCATGAGGCCACCCAGAGAGTTGATGTAGTTTTGCGAGAGAATGCAGAGCTGTGGCAGAAGATGACGTCGCTCGAGTAGCGCCAGGCCCAGCTAGAGGCTCTTGTGTAGACGATGCTCAGCCAACAGGGAGGCTCTGTTCAGCCTTAACAAGTTTTTAAAATTATATACTTTGGTGGATTTATTATTAATAGAAAATGTTACGTAAAAATAAAAAAATATAGTTGCAAGAACTTATTTAATTTCATCGGTTCGAATGACCGTTAAAATTTTTTGCAAGTTTCTGCTCCAAAAAAGTCCTATTTTGGGGTTTTGACGGATCAAAATGCCGGATATCGGCCTAACTACACTGAAACCCCATCACACACCTCACAAATGATAAAATAGACTTCCACGAACTAACGGCACTCGGTTCGGATCATCGGTTTGAAACTTATATAAGTTTTAGCTCTAAAAGGGTCCATTTTGGGGTTTTGACAGACCAAAATGCTGGATATCGGCCTAACTACACTGAAACCCCATCACACACCTTACAAATGATAAAATAGACTTGCACAAACTTACGGCACTCGGTTCGGATCACCGGTTTCAAACTTGTGTAACTTTTCGCTCTAAAATGCCTCTTTTTGGGGTTTTGACAGACTAAAATGCCGGATATCGGCCTACCGACCCCGACACCCCATCACACACCTCAAAAATGATAAAATAGACTTGTATGAACTTACGGCACTCAGTTCGAATGCCCGGTTTGAAACTTTTGTAAGTTTCTGCTCCAAAAAGGCCCATTTTAGGGTTTTGATGGATCCAAAATAGCGGCTATTGGCCTAACTACTCCTGAAATCCCATCACACACCTCAGAAATTATACAATAGACTTACACGAACTTACGGCACTCCGTTCGGATCACCCGTTTCAAAATTATGCAACTTTTCGCTTCTAAAATGCCTAATTTGGGATTTTGACAGACCAAAATGCCAGATATTGGCGTAACTACCCTTGAAACCCCATCACACACTTCACAAATGATAAAATAGACTTGCAAAAATTTACGGCACTCGGTTCAGATGCCCGGTTTGAAACTTATGCAAGTTTTAGCTCCAAAAGGCCCATTTTGGGATTTTGACAGACCAAAATGCTAGATATCAGGCCTAACTACATCGAAAACCCATCACACACCTCAAAAATAATAAAATAGACTTGCACAAACTTACGGCACTCAGTTCGGATCACCGGTTTCAAACTTGTGTAACTTTTTGCTTTAAAATGCATCTTTTTGGGGTTTTGACAGACCAAAATGCCGGATATCGGCCTACCGACCCTGACACCCCATCACACACCTCAAAAATGATAAAATAGACTTGCACGAACTTACGACACTCAGTTCGGATGCCCGGTTTGAAACTTTTGCAAGTTTCTGCTCCAAAAAGGCCCATTTTGGGATTTTGATGGACCAAAACACCGGCTATCAACCTAACTGCTCCAAAAGCCCATCACACACCTCAGAAATTATACAATAGACTTACACAAACTTACGGCACTCCGTTCGAATCACCCGTTTCAAACTTATGCAACTTTTCGCTCTTAAAATGCCTAATTTGGGATTTTGACAGACCAAAATGCCTAGATATCGGCCTAACTACCCTGAAACACCATCACACACTTCAAAAATGATAAAATAAACTTGCACGAACTTACGACACTCGGTTCGGATGCCCAGTTTGAAACTTATGCAAGTTTTTGCTTCGAAAAGGCCAATTTTGGGGTTTTGAATGACACAAATGCCGGATATCGGCCTAACTATCTCGAAACCCCATCACACACCTCACAAATGACAAAATAGACTACCATAAACTTACAACAATCAGTTCAGATTAGTGGTTTTTCGACTTATGCTACTTTATGTCGTTCTTACTATTTATGCATGCAAAAAAAAAAAAAAACTATTCAAATTCTATGTTCATATATATTTAATAATTGTTCTAATATATATCATTTGATTTTTATTTCAGATTGATCAGGATTATTGTGCCGCCGTCTTTCTGTTTTGCATCCGAACTTGTTATTTTTTTTTCTTTTCATGGACATCTATAGTTACATTTTTGAGACAATTTTTTATTTTTCTATTTATTGTTAAATTGTACTTTTAAAAATGAACATAATTAGTATAATATATATATATATATATATGAATGTATATATTATTTTTAATATATTCATTTCATAATGCTTAGATTTTATTGTATATCAGGATGATTGATACATGTTTAAACAAGAATAAAACAACAAATAAAACAAAGAAAATATGGTTTAAAAAAAAAAACTTTTTAGCGACGCACGCACATGCATTGCTAAAACTAAAGAAATAAATTTACAGCTGACGCTTTACATTCGTCGCTAAAGAATGCAATAGACTATTTGCGACACACATAATACGTCGCTAAAGGTTACCATTAGTGACGCCCTCATTGTGCGTCACTAAAAGCAACCATTAGCGAAGCACACAATGTGCGTCGCTAAAATCTACCATTAGTGACGCTCTTTGTGCGTTGCCAATGGTAGCTTTTAGCGACGCACGTTGCGTCCGTGTATATTTTTTGCCACGCCCATCACTAATTATTAGCAACGCTCGATGTGCGTCGCTAATAGTTACCTTTAGCGATGCTCAAAAGGTGTGCGTCGCCAATACTATTAGCAATACGATCTTTTGCGACGTATTTAGCGACGCCTCTTTGTGCGTTGCTAAAGAGATTTAGCGTCGCACATTGCCACTATTAGCGACGCATGAGTGTGTCGCTAATAGTGGCTTTTCCTGGAGTGAGCTCAGGAAGTCATAGTCCAATGCTAATTGAGAGATTTCAAAACCTAAGGATTCTCGCCAAGATACATTGTTGGACGGTACAATAAGTGCATAATTAAGAACAAAATCAAGGGCAAATGGAGAATAAAGAATAGAAGTCACTTTCATTGATAGGATGCCAATTGAAGTTGTATTGCAAAAAAAAAAGGGGTCTGCACCCTTCCACTAGGCTCTTGTTGCCGATCTCAAACATTAGCACTAGTATTTGTCACCTTAGCATTGCCACCGTCCTTGGCATTGCTACCTTCCTTGGCATTGCCACCTTCTCCAACTACTCTACTAGTTTCCTTAACTTTTATGTCGTCTAACACAAAAACATCAAGCTTGAGAAGGGCTACAACTAGCTTCTTAAGGCAAAGTTAGTAACTATAGTCCATCATCTCACTACTGAGCTTCATCACTTCCTTTTCTTGGTCCTTGTGGGTTTGGAGTTTGGTGGCTTCAACCTCAGAAGCATGCTTGGTTTTAGCCTTGGGAGCATCAACTCGGAGGTCTTCAACATTTCTTCATGAAGCCGCTAAGTCTTTCTTCACAATTTTCACTTTTTTCCCCACGACGTCCAACTAAGATTCCCTAGTAGAGGTAGAGTTGATTGCCTCTAACCATTTCTTCTCAAGTCATTCGCGACAAACCTTGCAAACCCCAAAGTAAGGCTGTTTTCCTCCAACTCTTTCTAGAGCTTGAAAATTCGCTTAGTAGATTCTTTCGCACTCATTAGTTGGAGCTCTAGCTCAACCTCTAGGTCACGAGATTCGTACTTGACGTGACTCAAGGAAGCCATCACATACACAGGTTGTCATAAAGAAAAACAAAGTTAAGTAAGGAATGTCAGCAAGAAAAAAGTTGACTAAAACAGTAGAGCTACCTCCATCTGGGCTGCTAGCCCAATATAGTAATGCTTGAAAAGCATTGGCTTCCTCCAGTTGGCTGGGGACAAGCCTTTAGTTTTCATCCCAGTCCAGTCTCAAAGTGTCCTCAACAGTTTGGAGTGGGGGGGTGCTAGGGTGGAAGGATAGATTTTGTCAACCTTAGTTGATCTCGAACTGAGACTTGAGAAGATTTCCCTTGGGATTGAGTAGATGAGTGATATGCAAGCCCCATCTCTTTAATACTTTGGGGAATGGTATTCTCCCCATAGTACTTCCAAGAACAGAAGTACGATGTCTTCATACTTAGTCCTCTCAAAGGATGACTCATCTTGAATCAATCTCTTCCTCATCCTGGTATCCATTGGCCTGGTGGTCGGACCAACAACAATTTTCTTCCCTTTCCCGAGGGAGACAATACATTGCCAGAATCTTCTTCTTCAGATTCATTATTTTAAACTGAATGAGTCTAGTGGTGCTCAGGCTCTCCAAGATTAGTATATCCTTATGGGAATGGGTTGAGGGTTGCAACAACCGCCTTAGTCTATCTTTGCAATCCTTCGAGAGATCTAGATGTTTCAAAGCAGATCAAGTTATAACAAAGAAAAAAGAAGGATAGAAAAGCGCACACACAAAAGAAAAGTTTTGCTTAAAACTCTAAACAATGAATAGCTCACCTATGAGTCTAGAAGGCCAAGGGAACACACTAAGGTCTTGCTCAGAATAGTTTGAGTTCTCCCAACCTCCCCTGACAGAAAAATACAATTTTTTTCATATCTTATCGAAGGACGGGACACTAGTTAGCAACTTAAAGTCGCTATCAAAAGACATGTAATATATCCCTTCTTGGGCCTTTTTAAGATCCATCCCACACCTGATGAGGTAAAGATCTAAATTCACTTCGTTTTTATGGGCTAAAACTATAAATGCTTTTAAGAGTCTCTAACTGTTACTGTTGAGATCAACAGGACAAATGTTGAAAGTGAATAAAAACTATGTTAAAAGGGGGTGGAATGGGAATCTGAACCTAATTTGGAACCATTTCATATATGCACAAATCTTTTCAGGGCCATTGTTTCATGGTCGATCTAAAGGGCTTAGGATTCGGCATAGTAGCTTACCAAGAAAATCATACATGTGCTTGATGGAATTTAGGACGTCGAGGGAAATGAAACTGGACTCGTTATCCCTAGGTTGGCTAGGTTTGGGTCCTCTCATCCTCAAAGCTATCTGTAATCTTAACCCTTGGGAATTTTTCCACTCCAAGGTTTAGGGTCTTTTAACTTCCTATTGGGCTTGTCACGCTTTTTTTGGGGAGGCCATTGGAGAAAAAAAGTATGAGTAAAAAATAAAAGACGAATATAAAGAAGAGAAACTTGACCTACAAAGGGTTTTTTAAAGTAAGGGGAGGTTCTCGTTGAAGATTTGGAAGCCGATTTTTCATAAATCGCCCATGCACAACAATATTGAAGCAATGAAGACAAAAGTTATTCTTAGGGAATTTCCTTCTTTATTTATAAATAAATAGTAATAAGCACGCGAAAATCGGAGCTTCAAATGAGTGTAATGATTAAGAGGGATACGTGCACCTCATTTTTGGCAAAACGAAGGTATTGAAATGATATATGAACAACTGGCACGCGCAAAAAATGAAAAGACGTCCCTCAAACGCATTTATTACGGGTCTTTTGACCACCTCATAACTCTGGTTTTAGGCTGGGATGAATCCACAAGGCCTAATACTTGGGGGGAGTAACTGATATACCAAATTAAGGCATTTACATATGATTTAGACACTTGTCTATGCAGGTATAAAGGGCCCCACTTCGGTGGATCATCACTTTAGAGACTTAAGTCAGATCGGTACCCTAAAAGACGAAGCTTGGATTCAAACCTATCTTAAAAAGCAAAAATTCAATAAGAAAACTTTCGTTTCTAGATAGATTCCAAATTTGATCTTTTTCTGTTTTGCATCCTTATCAAGATTGGTAAGAGCTCGTCCTACAAAAAAGGAAATTAAAGTACATGAAAATAGGAAGGACTCTTTACAACATTCTATTACCCTCATTCTTAACTCTTTTTTGATTTAATCATCAGAGAGACCATCATTGGGGTCAATCAGGTGACCTTTAACATCATTACCTTGCACGTTATGTTCAGAGATTATTGCATTGACCAGAATCTAGCTATTATGTTGAGTTATAACAAATGATACTGATTTAATCAAAATCGCCCTACCTGATTACTCCTATCTTTTGGCAAATCCAGCTAGGTAGGGATTTGGCATCATTAGTCATGTATGGCTAATTTTTTTGTTTTATTTTTGGACTTGAATATATTGTACTGGATAGTTCAAAGACTTAGCCCTGTTTGTATATTGTTGTATATCTTTTTTTTTTTGGATACACAGTTGAAAGGAAAATTAGAAGAAGGAAAAACAAGAGAACAAGGACTCAAATATTACACCAGTCATGTCGGATGTGATTCAGGTTCTTAACTTCGTCGGGGGAGTGTCAACCATAACAAGCACTTGATCTTGGGCTGCACTCAGGGCAACCAATTTGTCTACACAAAAATTTTCCTCTCGGTATGTGTGCAAGAAAGAACACAGAGTAAGCTTATTTGCATAATTCTAGTAATCAAGAATAAGGGCTCATAGGTACAAGATTTGCAAGTAAGTACAATCTGACATGCTGTTGGATGGGCTAACTTGAACCAGTCTAAATTTTTTTAGGATTTTGAAATTCATTTTCTATACTTTGAATTAGGTTTGGACAAAAGAATTCAAATCTAATTTAAATTTAGGTTGGGTTTGGGTTAAGACTTTGAAAATCTGAATTCGAATTCAATATTTTACGTATTATGTTTT